>JAECUM010006919.1:0-144216 GCA_016617855.1 Megalonaias nervosa
GTTAAGAGACAGTTATTTTTGGATGATGAATGCAGCCTACGCGGTGGAAAGGCTAGAACAGGAATGGAAATGTCCAGACAGCCAAGACTTTGTGACCAGTCAAGTCACTAGCCTGAAAATAGCCAGGGATCATGTGGCAGGGATGGTAGAAGAGAAGGTGGAAAAAATAAGAGGCTTCATCCATCGTAAATATGTGAGAGTGGGGACATTGAAAGACGCACTTGATAATGTCATCCAAGTGAGGTGCTTTTTAGAAGAGCAAGCCAATTTTACGGAATAGTCTTTTGTCCTCTGGGGATTAGAGAAATTAAGGAAATCTGAAGACCTCATGAGAAAAGTGATGAAAGAAGAGGTAACGAAAATCAAAGACACCTGGACAAAAGAGAGAAAGGAGAAGGAAAACCAAAAAAAGAAAGAGGAGTTTGATAGACTAAATCAAAACTGGATAAAGATACAGGAAAAGTTTAGAGAGATGGGACATCCTGACTGGATTCCAGACGAAGAAAAGAAAAAGAAGAAGAAGAAGGGAATTATTGGAAAAGTGAAGAGCTGGTGGAAAAAATGGAGGCAATAGAAGAAAAACCCAAAGGCCCTTTTCAGGGCCACTCCATTGCCTCGAAAAGATATTTATTTTCACTTTGCCTAAAAAAAATTTAAAACCCTACTCTACTCAAAGGCCCTTTTCAGGGCCACTCCATTGCCTCGAAAAGATATTTATTTTCACTCTGCCTAAAAAAAATTTAAAACCCTACTCTACTATTCACTGACACGAACGCGACTGATTCGTGTCTGTATATAGAAATGACACAGGTGGCATGACGTCACAGTACTACATTGCTACATTGTTGCCAATGTCCAGTACCGTGACGTCACCCTACCTGTTCCATTCCTCTTGTCGCTATACAGGCCCAGGGTGTGCTAGTCGCTAATACAAAATTCCCATTGTGGTTATATTACCCCAGGCTGATTTTTTGGGCCTATAAATCGTGGAGCCATATTACCCCGGGGTGGAGGGGTGGGTGGGTGGGTGGTGATGGTGGTGGTGGTGGTGTCTGTAATGTATTTTCCCATTGTCGCTATATCGCCCCACTATACTACTAATGTATAGACCCACTTTAAGGTTTCCCGTTGAGATCTACTATGAACTTATTAGAGTCCACAAGGGTAAAGAGAATGTCTGCCAACCGATCATTAAGATATGGAAAACCAAACAGTATATAACCTTGAACAGCTACTCTTACAAAAGCACCGCTTTCGTAACTGCACCACAGGTTAAATTGATTCATGGAGGTAATCGTGACAATCTCTGGCGCGATACTGTACCCCGGCCCCGAATCTTTTTTATTTTTGGCAATATAGTTAGGCCAACCAAGATCTGTTCTCAACGACTCCTGTCTAATATTAACCTTATTTTGTGGAGATTTAATTTAGTTGACGGAGCTGAGAGTGCGCCCGTGTTCACAAATACAAATTGTAGAGTCTTTGCCTTGCACCAACAAAATCCTTCGTCGCACCTCATCATTGATTGATTCCATGTCGTACGTGCCTGTGAGAAGTTCTACAATGTCCCAAGTTGAGCCACTGTCTGGCGAGAACACGAATTTGTTAGTCGCGTCAAGAGCCCCGAACGGCCGCAATAGAATATTAGGCCTTTTGTAATATCCGCGCATTAACGCTGGTGCGATCTCAAGTGTGCGACCTTCCCACGGGGTGATTGGGGTAGAAAAAGTCACATAATATTCTGGTTTCGTTGATGAGATGGTAATCATCGAGGTAACTCTTTGAGTTGTATTTACAACTACAATATGCATCGCAGCATTTATTTAGTGAGTAATGGCCTTAGAATTAATCATCGACGTGGTATAAATGATCGGTGACCTCAACAACTTCATGCATCAATGCTTGAAACATCCACGGATTCATGATGTAGTTGGCAAACAACTGCTGATAAATCGGTGCAGCCTCATTAATGAAATCTGGTGCGTTGTTGTCGGCGCGCACTGACCTCGCTAACGTTTCTAACCTGTCTACGAGTTCATGGTCTGCGGTCGCACAATCACCAATACTTTCTCTTGTGTTTTCCATTTTCTCAACGAATTCGTTCGAATCCGGTCTCTCGGCGGCTCTTTGACGTTCTTTATAGTTTTTTAACTTCACCTTTAAATTCCTTCCATCTTCTCCTGTTGCTATGCCTTTATTAAAGCCAATAGCCCGATTTGGGACGAATCTTGTAACTTAGCTTTACATAGTTTTTCCATTCTTTGGGTAAATTATAGCAAATGCTACAACATCATTTTCGATTTCTTAGCGTCAGGATCGTTAAATATTCCAGCCTGTTGTATATTTGACTTGCACTTATGTGGCGTAGCTGCCTTGGTCGTCTCTTCTTGGACTACAGCCTCCTCTTCTTGGACCACAGGGCGCGCAGGTAATTGTTCAAAGGCTAGGGACCCACTATCGCCAGGGTGGTTTCGGCAACATTTTTCACTTGTTTCACGGTTTTAGCGTGGGTTTCATCAGCGGCCCAAACGTTTTTCCAAAGTCCCCTGTGAGATCTTCCCGTGCAGTCTGTCTCGACTGTAACATATCTTTTGACACGGTTGGAGTCGGCTATAACATTACGGATCAGTCCGCAGGCAGCGTGATGACGTCGCTCCTCATACTCTGCTATGACATCACTGGCAGGTTTTGACGTTATATTTATCATAGTCGTCTAAGTTAACAATTCCAGACCATGCGATACTTGAGTGGTCCACCACTCAAGTCAATAGTGAGGAAAGTATGTGTTTCTCGGGTAAGCTGCGTAAACATATTACAAAATTCATCCCACGAGTAGTCTCAGTGGCACATCAAGTCCAGTGAATGCTTGCGAGGTCATGCGCTCAATACCACAAAATATCAATAACATGTTACAGTTGTCTCATATCACTTTATGCAAGTGTGTGAATCGTTAAGTCATATAGATCTGGTCTGTATTTTTGTGCCGGCCACGGGAGAATATTTTCGCCTAATTGTCTTCGTGTGCACGCATCACATCGTCGTGCACGACAAGATTATCCTCACTTGGGCAAGGTTGTAAATGGCATGAGCTTCGTCGACTGTGAAAAGGAAATTACCGGTGAAAGATTTGCTTCTTAGCGACAACCCACGCGCTAATGTGAAATTTCTAAGTACATCATAACAAAGTTGATCGTTCGCTGGTGGTGCAATGCTGTACAACTGATTCCACGTCACCTGTCAAAATCATATTCAAAAGTAGTTGGGTGTTCCCAGATCTAGCCTGGCCAATAATCAGCGCGCGAACTGAGTTTGGAAACATGTCGCCATGCTTGGGTAGTTTGGGTTTTGCCTGCGCTGAAAAGTCAACGATGATAAAAGCATCTGAGTTCTGTTTTCCGTAATGCAGTGTTGAATATCACTTGTTCTATAACACATTCATGTCTTGCGCATACTGCAAATCCATTGCGGGTTCAAACACGTAATGGTAGAGCTGCTCTCACCGGAACTTGTGCTCGGCGTGAAACAAAAATGTTTACGTCAGACCTTTTAAGTCCACCGTGAGTTAAAAAAATATACTTTGCGGCAGTCATGCTACTGCTGCATTTGCGAAACTACCTGGAACACCTGGAGAAAAGCAGATCCCTAGATTCTAGATATGCGAATTGTTTCTAACAACCAACCAAAGCCTGGAGACACACCTATAAGCCACATGGATGCTGCATGTTACCGACATGATCTGGCTTATAAAGCATCAAGTGATGTCCGTGCATGTCAATGTGCTGATATAGATCTCAGCCATGATTTGAACATGATCAATCCTACATATCAGAGAAAAAGTCGACAGATGGGTCATCAAAAGAGGTATGAAGATTAAGATTACTCTTTGTCACTTGGGAGATAAAGAATGCTGATATAATAAACATGAAGAGCGTAGTTTCATTATCCAAATTCTATTACAGTCCCCGCGTTTATGGGAAAGGTGAAGCTGGCGTTAAAACGTTAGACAACGCGGCAAAGGTTACCCACGGGGCTGCTCGAAAGTGGGTGGTCAAACGAGCGTTGAGGCAAATTTACCTACATGCACCAAGGACGTTTTCTCGTATTTGGTTCGATGTCAAAACACCTAACGAAGCGTTTATCAGGCTGATTTTTTTTCTTCCACATGATCTTGTCCGGGGATGTACATACAAGTATGAGTTAGTCACTTTAGATGTTGTTGTTGTTATTGTTTTGCCCGTCACTCCTGCCGGGGTATCGGCCCCACAAAAGATCGCCAGAGACTTCTGTCCTGTGCCATCCCCTCGAGCTGACTCCAGGTGTGGCCCAGCTTAGTGATGTCCGCCTCAAGGTCACGTCGCCAGGTGTTTCTTGGTCGACCCCTTGGCTTTCACCACACAGCGTCGTAAGTCTTCCAGAAGAAGACCCTTCCTTCCTCAGGCTTTCAGTTTCTGGTTTTTCTTCTGTTGGCCTTTTTGTAGCAAGTTGGGTTTTACAGGGTCGGGTTGCTAGCCCCACGCCCAACCCTCCTCCTTTTACATCCGAGCTTGGGACCGGCAATGGCGGAGTTTTTTTAGATGTTGCCAAGTAGATACAAAGAAGGTGAGTCGTTGACCTCTAAGGTTCAGGAAGTGTCGCAACTGCTCTTAAAAGTATTTATACAGGTTCACTTCTAACATGGAAACGGCTGTTGCAAGTGGATGCGGGCAAAAATTTCTCAGAGCCATTGCTGCATTGTTATCAAAACATACGGTACGGGTTCAATTTGAACATGCTAACATAAATCACAACCAGTCTATTGTGGAACGATTTAACTGCACACTTGAGTAACGGTTATTCGGACATCAATACGCGAGGGAATTATTTACCAGGATACAGGCATTAAATATTGAAACGACAGGCAAAACTGGGTTAAAACCTGGTGAAGCAATTCGACAGAAGGCTGTCACCGTTACCTACAGAATGATTTCACAACCACATCAGTTAGACCCACTTGGTAACAATTTCGTTCGGTATCTGAATGCACCGCGGTAGTTAGAAGGAGGACAACGTCGTGCTAGTGACCCGGTATGGTACGTTGGTGTATTTACAGTCTCAGACCGGACTGATACCATTTATGACCTGTGGATGAACAAGCTGCAAAACCTCCAAACAGAGCATTTGTGCGAGAAGAATCACGCGGATACGGAACTACAGCCTAAGTTTATTCAGAAAAGGCAATCAAGTGGTGCCCGTACGCGTAAATAGTGATTTGATCTGGAAATATCCACCGTTTGGCGTCAAGGGGAAAAAATTATTTGCTGAAACTATAGACACCCAGCCGATGTTTCCTTGACCTGATCAGATTTGCCGAGCGTTTCAACGATGGCTTATCATTACGTTATGTCGTAAAGAATTTAGCAATACAAGAAGAGACCTTTTTTAAAACTGAAACTAAAATATAGTTAAATTGGTGCGTGATGGGTTGGGGGATGAGTTATAATAATTTACTGATGCATCCCAAAGCGCACAACACCAACATCTTAGTATGCCATAATAAAACATTGTAAAGCGTTTGCACGCGTGATCATTTGTTTTTAATCCATTTCTTTGTTGTGTTTTTGGTTTGTTAATTCAACATGTACATAAGAGATGTTTTGTTTTTTTTTGTTTTTGTTTTTTTGTTTTTTGTAAAAACTACTAATTATTTTATTCTGGTAGTGTACAAAGCTATAGAACTGAGTTTATTTCCTATCGAAATTGTGGTACGTAGAAAAATGTCAGCATTTTGCTGTTTTTGACATTCAAACCAGAAATTATTTAACTTGATTCGCAACTTTCATATGAAATTAACACCCACAAAAGCTCGTGTAACTATTTTTGTATGCGTAACACGAACATATGGACAGGCAAATTAATGCTTCTGTTTCACGATGATACCAAACAACAGTTTTCACCATACAGATATTTTATACGCTTCCATAATAATATTTTCAAGAATTCAAGCTACTTACACAAAAAACTTATACATTTTGTACTTTCTTTTCGATTGTCTTTAGATTCGAAATAGAAAAGGAATAAACAAGCTGTTACAAGCCAGGGGTCTATGCTTGACCGAGCGGTGTCAAACCCTGGCGCGATTCCCGCTAGAAGTCGTAAGTTTACCCCAAATTTCCAAAGACTTCTATACAACTTCAGTTGTAAATTAGAAAGCCCGACGTGTCCATTCTATACATGAATTTTACTCTAATCAATGAAAGACCACAGATCTCCCAACTTGCCAAATATCTATCAACCGCACATCTGCATAGTTTCTCTTCATCAACTTGCCGTACCGTCAGCAGTTTTCGAAATAAAAAAAGGAATAAACAAGCTATAGCCTTAAAATCGTCGGTAAGAAAGTCACATGCACTTTGAGAGATCAGCTGTAATGAAACATCCCTTCTTCAGCTTACAGAAAGCCATGTTGCAGCAGATGTGCACGCACGAACCACGCGTAACATTTACGCAAAAGTGTAGTCATGTGACTTTATCTCCTTTTTTTTTTAATTCCTCTACAAAGTGGCATATACATTATTGGCCTTACTTAGATAAGGTCGAAAGAAAACATAAATGAACTTGCTTAGGAACGTCAGTATGTTAGTATTGCGATCAATAAATTGTTTGAATGCCAGATAATACGGCAATATATAATTACTTTTCTTGTTCAATTTTTTAAGATTTCATGCTCATTTTTCTATTTTGAAGGTGATAGCTGCTATTTCAAAACAGGAGGAAATCGAAGTGTCGAAGGAAAGCGATCTGCAATTTATGGACGATAATTAACCTTTCGGTGCAATAAAACTTAAAAGGATTTACGAGTAAACGAAACAGCAAAACGACTCTTCGAATGCGTAACTTAAGGAATAACAATAAAGCTAACAATATATAAGTTGAAATGCAAATGGTCGGATGTTAATAAATAAACAAATAAATAAATAAATAAATAAATAAATAAATATCTCTGTCAGAATTCCCCCTCCCAGCTTTATCGGGGTGGGTGTTCTGGTTTCGGTTATCGTTATCTAGAGGTGATCGCCGACGGTGTAATTTGCCCGGAACGAGTAAATATCAATAGAAATTGAGAAATTTACAGGTGGAATATATAAAGAGCTGAGCAGGTATATAGAACAGAATAACACGAGCCCCCGTTACAAATAAAGGCAAAATTTAATCAAAATTTCTAACAATAAAGTTCATAAACAAAAGAATAATACATTACGATTGAAAGATACACTTCTTTCTTTTTGACTTAACTTCTTCAACGAATTTTCAAATACAAAGAAATGATGATACCAACAGCCGATCTGTTAAGCGATAGAATTTAAATCATCATTTAGATCAAGTGAAGTATATCGAAAACATTGCCTTGTACAGTTTCATAACCTGATGGTCTTGATTCAGTCCAAATTCCACAGCGACTATCCCTTTTGACTTCCTTGTGCCGGTAAGTCTGGGTCTTCTTCACTTTTGACTTCCTTTTCCAAATTCACAGGTTGTCTCGCCTCTTTCGCCCTTTCCAACTTTGTGTCCACTTTGGGTTCGTGATACGCAAGACGTAGAACGTAGATCGTAGAGCTATCTCGCCCTTCCAAAATAACAAAAATAAGCAACCTAAATCTTCTGTCACATTATACTGGGGGAATAGATCAATACCTTCCCCCCTCGTTAGGTCAGATACATTCTATCCTAATTTCAAACAGATCCTACGGCTATCTAGTCTAACTGGCCATGACAGACCGTAACAACCTAGTTTCACAAAATTAATGGTCAACTAATTGCTATTTCAACACACCACCGAGACATTAGTTCCAGACTAGTCTCAATTACACAAATGAATGAAATTCCTTGCACTACTGTATTTATAACAACAATCAAGTGGTTATCATACGTGAACTCATATATAGGTCGGAGAATTCACACGGATTCTCGCATCTCAACTAAAATAAGGCATGAAATTCTAGATACATAATTTCCTATAATAAACGAGACTATACGTTCAAACAAGTCGTCAATGTTTATATAAAGAAAAATATCATTGTACGGACTCAGATAAACGAACTCAACACAGGTATACCATATCAAGAAATTAAATCTACGAACTTAAACAAATAAATCCATGCAAATACAAGGAAATAAATCAAACAAATCATCATTGTAGTATCAATGAATTACATAAGATTGTTGCAAATACCTTGTTTCCCAAGCTCTCACTTCCAGAACGTGTCTGTCAAATTTTCCAGACAATTGCTTCCCCTGGATGATTTAACGAGTGAATTTCTTCTAAATTCAACCCGGAGTCCTCTACCTTTGTTTTCTCTTGCAGAAAATGGTGTCGATTGATTTTCAAATTTGCTATTTGCACATGTAACTGAGAGTTTTCATGTGAAACCACGCCCCCTTCACAGCGTGACCAATCTGGATGAAATACATTTCCCGCCCGAACAATGTTGAAACAATGCCGTTCGTCTGACAAACCTTGATTACCCAACTGATTCTTGGTAACTTTCAGAAATGACAGTTTTCCATACCGATCAGAAATTGACCCCTTTCCTGGTCAGTTTAAACAAACGTAGCCTTAATCAAAAATCGCTAAACTCGTGACAGAGACTGTACCAATCCGTGCATTATGGCAATTTAAACGCGCGCAGAACTCCATGAATCTAATTAATCGTACACGTGTCCAACTAAATGTGTTCTACAGAGATCGACAGAAAAATTTGTTCCATTACAATCTCCTGAAGCTGTAATTTCGAAATCTATATTTCACATATCTAGCTTGGAAACAATATTATATTAGAAACTTTGCAGTTTTTTTTCTCGATTGCCTATGATCACAAGAAATGAAATAATGAACAAGATGGCATAGAAAACATTATTAAGTAAAATGGTGAGCAGTTTTAGAGATTTGTTGATTGTTTTTCTTTCTTTGTACATAGATACAAAATGATATAGCAAAATAAACCAAAACTTTCACCAACAAACATAACAGTAGAAACGTTCAGCTTCGTTCAACCTTGTTCACTTTATTTATAATTTCACTGTATCGTCAGTTTTTATCTTAATTAAACGCTGCCGGTCTTACTACGAGCACGAACCAGTCATCTTTAATTCCAGGTTAAAATACAGAATAATAATAGATTTTCAGATTAGATTTTGTTAAATTTATTGACAAATGTTGTTCAGCTTGAATATTCTGTTCCCTTAACAATTTTGGGCCACATTTAGATTTTAGTATGTAGCTAGCATCAATGCCCCACAGGAGCTCGTATCGTTGCTTACAATTTACCTGTCATACATGCACTATACAATAACTTTTATAGTACATGTATGACAGGTGAATTATAAGCAACGATACGAGCCCCTGTGAAATGTCCCCCCCCCCAGCAATTTACAGTTAAGGACACTGTAAACAATACCCTATACCCGTTAAACCCTCATTATGCAACACGCACGAAGACCAGTTAATATGCGTTGACCCAGTAATGCAAGTCAGAACATACACACACACACACACACACACACACACACACACACTATATATATATAGGTATATATATATATATATATATATATATATATATATATATATATATATATATATATATATATATATATATAATGTGGCGAATTTCGAAGAATTATTGAAACTTAATGTTGAATAAATTGTGCATTGAAGTTATCATAGTCAAGCCGGAGAGGTCTTGAGATAGTTCACTGATATTTCTCTTATTTCATATCTAAAACATAAAAGGGTTTACGTTTAAGCTTCAGTGGAATTGACCGAGTCATCGTAACGGTAGTGACAGAGAGTGCATTAGAATTACCGACCGTATCGGTTGGAGGAGACTTTATGTCAAATAATTGATCTTCAAAGGAAAGCTAATTGCAACATATTTTAGGCTGTTAAAATCTGATGAAAGACAAGATTATTTTGGGGGAAGGTTTAGGAACAGTTGTTTCCGATTGGTCAGAAAACATTTAAGCGTACACTTTGGGAGACTGAGAATTTAAGGGTACCAACTTGCTCAGAATCCTTTAGTCCGATTTTGCCTTGTGAGAAGACAAAAGGTCCGACTCCTTGGGAAACTTGAGAATAGTGTTTTCCCTCGTAGAGAGGCCAGATAGCTGTCTTAAAAGGGAAGGACAGGCTTTAGTGCTAGGACGCACGGTTTGTGTGGAAAGAAACAGCATTAAGGTACGCAGTTTTAGTTTCCATATAATATTCTACTTCATTTGTTTGGTTTTATGCAAATGTGTTGATATTCTTATGATTCATGCATGTATCGTGTATTCATTTCGTAGGACTCTGTTGATATGTTAGAGTGTTATGCAATGTAATTATTTAATTTAACAGTTATTAGTTCATTGATAGAATTGACGGATTGCATGTAATCAGATATTCAGTGTGTAGTATTCCATAGGGATTTATGATGTAATCCAAAAGAATGTTCAAATATGCAGTATTTCATAGAGATTTATGAATTAACCTTAATATGCAGATGTGTCGTATTTTTTATGATTACGTAAATTGATTTCATGTGTAGGATGATACTGTTATCGTGAGTTAATGACAATTGTATATTTATATATGATTTCGCAATGCTTAAATGATCTTGCAGGTTATTGGTTACTGTAGCTAGATTTAGTGAACATTATGCCATTAAGTAACTGAACATTTATCTTATTGAATAGAATTGACTAGTCAAATGTAAATAAGACGTGTAGTAATGTATGCTGGTATATACAGCCACATTTGTCTGTATAGAGCACGTGGTAAATTCTAATCAATTGCCTTGCGGCGAGGGCAATGAACTGTCGAGCTAAAGTCATTTTGTACTAAATATAACGGTGTACCTTACCGAAATACGGAAATCTGTAAGGACAGTTATTTGTTAAGATCACATTATGTCAGAATTTATGCAGTGTGAATCGCTAATCTGAATATGAACAAAGAGAGTTTATATATATACAGATAAGTGGTGAAACTTGTCTAGCTTGAGTCATACTCTTATATTTAAGGGAACAGTTTTATACCCTTCCGAGAAGGAAAAAAGGAAAACCCGATGAGCCAGAGGGAAATCCGCATCTAAGAGAGGTCGGAAGAATCAGGGGTCAGAAAAGGGACCAAAGCGCAAGCATTAGACGTGGAAAAACAAGACAAGAGGAGACAGACGCCAGGTGATGCTGTCAAGCCTGGAAATTGTACTCTCTAATTCACCACTCTTAACATGATGTAAATTGAACACTGCGACTAAATTCTATCAATGTAAATCTGTTGGATTGAAAGTGAAATTTTGGTTATGTATTAATTGATCAAATTTATTTTTAGTAAATCTGTTGGATTGAAAGTGAAATTTTGGTTATGTATTAATTGATTAAATTTATTTTTTATTTATTGGTAAAGGGGGCTCGTAGTTGTTTATTTCTTTCAATAACCTTGCTCAGTTATCTGTTAACGTTCCATCAATCCGTCCACACTGGGCAATAACACCGTGGGAGGTCATTCCCTAGTTAACGATCGCCAAATCAATTAAGGAGGCTTTATTGTTTTTAAAGCCCTCGTTACAATATATATATATATATATATATATATATATATATATATATATATATATATATATATATATATATATATATAAGTCTATAGGCACCACCATTGTGAATGTTGATCGTGTATTTTAAATGTGTGTAAGTGCATTTTAATGCATGGTATAAAATATATATTTGTCAGCTAACATGATTATGAATATATATCGCACTCTTCTGTATATCTGTAGTTGTTTGACACATATATCACGTACAAATAGATCTAATTACCTGCGTATTTTTAAGCTCCAATTCTGTAACACGCGCGAAAACCAGCTGATAGCTGACCTAGGTCAAATATATTATATATCCATCTATATGTACCATCATGATATGTGTTAAGTGCGCATTTTATATGTAAGCGTGTTTTAAATGCATGTATGCGATATATGCGATATATATATATATATATATATATATATATATATATATATATATATATATATATATGTGTGTGTGTGTGTGTGTGTGTGTGTGTGTATATATTGTATATTTTAACATGTACATACTATATAAAGATTTTAGGGGAAGAAAATCATCACTGGACCCCTGATGCACCTTCAGCTGTTAAAAACCTCCATTCTTAGTGTACTCCATGGAAAGCACTCTTTGACAGAAAGTGTTGTATAGAAATTTCAACTGTTTTACTGTACAATCACCCGATAAAAAGCCAGACTGGGATGTTAGAAGCATGGTATTCTCTTGAAATTGATTAAATATATAATGAAGATGAATTTCTTCTAAAATAATTTGCTTTAGTCTTGAGAAGTAATATTGGTCTATTGTAAGACACCATGGAGGTGTCGCCTTTCTTCTTGAGTAGAATACGCTTGCTTCTTTCAAGGAGACTTGGACAATGGCAAATGTGATAGATCAGGAAGTAACAAAGCACTTCGTAGTTGTTCGCTAAGCAGCTCACGTAGGAAGCGATACTCTATGACGAGTGCTTTTTTTTTTTTAAGATCACTGTCCTGGTTTCAGGTCTAACATTTAAAAATAAAACTTCTGTCTGTTGAAGGTTAAAAAACAAGGAGCCATTAATAGTAATAGGTTCGGATCGGAAATTAAATCTAAGTACAAGTATATCATCCCGGTTGCTGACTAAGTAGAACCATAAACTTGTGTGTTGAAACATTACCTGTCGCAAACAAGTTCAAGGTAAACGTCGGATAAATTATGCATTGATGAGTTACGGTTTGTTTTACTGAAGAAATAAATGATACTCGAATTTGACACTTATTTAATCTGACATTAGATCAAACATATGTCATTGTCCCAAGTTGAGTTACAATTAGACAATGAGAAATATGCTATATTTGAATCGATGGAATTCAAATTTTGTATGAATGACTTGTATGAATGACTTGTAACTTAACGTTCAAATATCTTTGAATATTCTTCAATACGTTGCAAAAGAAGAAAAAACATCTGAAGCAATAAAAAATACTTGGTATGAAATTCGCTAAGCTAAGAACTGATCTTCCTTACCCAAGGGTTATCAATCCACTTTGTACCATGTCGTCGATGTTGGTGACCCTTGACTAGTGAAGTAACCAATGTTGGTATTTAACGGTGCTTTATTTATGTCATGAATTTGGTGCGTTTCACAAGGATACATAGAGGAAAAGATATAGGGACGACCTAGGCTGGTATCTAACCCGCTACCGCTGGATTGCAAGTCCGACGCCTTCCAACTGGGTTACCGCGGGTATTCAAATCAAGAGTCGCCAAGTTAAATTTTTCATGCAATCCCGACGCCTACGAGAAAGGGCTTTCTGCTTTGAGTAATGGACAATTGGATAGAGCCCTTCCCCTGAAAACAATTCTGTAATGAACATATGAACGGGGTGGGGTGGGGTGGGGTGAACAGGTGAACACATTCGCTTAGATGGTCGCTGAGCAGACTCACCAGCTTCTTTGATAAAGTCTTGTCCACATTATATTTTACATAACAGATTACATGAAGTCACAAACATACTTTGCAAGAAGTAATCAATGGTGATCATTTAAATTTCTACGTCGTTACAAATATCAGTTATAATCAGAACAACCCCCCCCCAAAAAAAACAAAACTTGCCAGAATTAAAAATAACAGTAGGTAAAATCAGTTGATAAATAAATATTTTGTCTGTTATAGCGGATTACACCCTTCTCTCAAATACCACAGCTTGTACGGGGTACAGACAAAATCACCCAGAATAAAATCCCCTAGGACAAAAACCCCTCCCAAGCACAAAGTAAGATTGGTCATTTGGTCATAATCCCCGACTCTAGTCCTAGCCCTTTTTAAACCACCACAAATATACATCTTTGTTTTGGCCATTTTAAGTTTTGTTTCGGCTGCCCCAAGCTGATTAAAATCGTAGGACAGTAGAGATCTGATTTTGCAGGGGTATTTTGTTCTGGAGTAAATGCTCCCAACACCTATATTACACTGTGGCTAATTCTCTCTCTTTATGCGACAATA
This sequence comes from Megalonaias nervosa, assembly GCA_016617855.1. Classification (NCBI taxonomy): domain Eukaryota; kingdom Metazoa; phylum Mollusca; class Bivalvia; order Unionida; family Unionidae; genus Megalonaias; species Megalonaias nervosa. The sequence continues at coordinate 14,072 of JAECUM010006919.1, forward strand.
CAAAGGATGTAATATATAACAACAAGACGTATTTGTTTATTTAAAAATATAATCTTGACAAAAAAGTATAATGTAATAAAGATAGGAAAGAATGGAAATCTGACATCTCTTTTTTGTAGTAGTATTCAAAATACCACTTTTTGGTTGATACATTTTACTGCCTCGAGTGCTAAAATTATACATAGCGGGAAACTACATCTGCATATGGGTGTGTGCGCCAGGAAGTTATACTGTATAGGCAACCAGACATATAATACATGTGTACACATCTTGCTTCATGACCTATGCCTTACGTGTACTTTCAACAAACCTATATTACCTCATGGCTTCACTTTATTGCTTATTTTCCTGTGAAAGCCGTGCATGTTGTTTACATGCAGGCATAAAGAAAATTCATGCCTTTATTTCATGGCCAAATCAAAAGTGATTTAGAAGGCTGTGTTTATCGGTTGTATAAAGTTACTTAGCTAACGTAGGAGGAAATAGACTGGAGAAAGCGTAAATAGTATTGTGGCATGGAGTGAGCAGAAAGAAAAGCTAATTATGGATTAAGCTATCTGTAGGCATCCTAATATGACAAATCTCCAGGAAGATTTCTGGTTTGGAGACATGCTACAGTAACTTGCCTTCACGTGTAAAGACTTGCCTGAAGACAGTATCAAATCATCAGTTAGTGCTTATAGCACCGGCCACTACAAAGAATAAAGAATTTACAATTCAACAACCAACCCCCCCCCCTCTCTCTCTCTCTCTCTCTCTCTCTCTCTCTCTCTCTCTCTCTCTCTATATATATATATATATATATATATATATAAAGTGTTAAGGAGAAAGCATATAATTCAAGAATTTGAGTCTTCCAGCAGCCACTCGTCCGAAAAGTATTAATTTTGCCGGGGGTGGGGTGGGTGATTAGGAATGGCTTCTTTAAGGCGGATCAACCAAATGCACATGTCTAGTAAAACTTGCGGCTTTTCAGGATATAAGTAAGTAAATTTGGCCAATTTATGCACAACGAACCACTCTTGTCAGCTCGAACAGCCAATGAAGTCTAGAATCTAACCCTGTTCCATACCTCGGTACAGATCATGGGCACAGGGTGAGCACATCTACCAGCAATAAAATTAATATTGTTGGGGGATGTGTAAGGGCACGTTTGACACATTGTTGTCTATATCATGCCAAGGAAACGGGAGCTAAGAAACATTCCCAAGGGCAAACCGCGATAGTGACCCAGCGATCCCGGGATCACGAGTCCGACTCTCTACCAATTGAGCAACCCGTGGCTCCCCGAAAGGAAATGAACTAGACTAATATGATGCATCAAGGGCAATTACTTAAACTCGGGGCAATCCATCAAAGTGCACGTGGTAGCTTGTCTCAAGAGTAAAAGCACTGGTTATGTTTTACAACACAGTTCTTGAAGCTGAAGAGTAGCTAACAGTATACAAGATATTCTCTACGGCACGGTAACAAGACAAATCAAAATTATGCAGAAATTTTGCTTTATGCCAGGATTCGTATATTATTTGTGTAACATTTTGGGCTAAAATGTAGGACAGATCAAACGTAACACGAGTTCGCTTTCAAACGATCGTCATTAGCATAGTGTATGTTCGTGAAGAAGTTTCAAACAAATTTGTAAACTTTGACGTCTGTACACCCTTCACAGAAATAGTGTGTTTAAAAATCATGAGTGAAAAGCTCAATAACCTGCCTAAAACAGAAAAGTAGATATGAGCACAAAAAGCATCAGAGAGGATCAGGGCAGCGGACAGGACTGGTAGGCCCAAGGAAATATTATCCAATAGGCCCCAATGAATTACAAATTGAAACAACGGTGGACCCCCTGACCGTTGTGGTCCCCCGGAATTTGTCCTACCATATCCGCGGTCCTGGATAGGACTTACAAAGTTGGATGACCTATTTCTGAAAGGAAAGGGGTGGGTGGACGATTTTACTATGTGACCAGAATTACAATTTGTACAAATCTACGTGTATTTAGATGATTCTTCAAGACTATATACTCGCGAAAACTCGAGGGCTTACAAATCTCTTTGTTGCATGTAATTAATTTCATAGTGGATGGATGCATACAGGTGAACACAGCATCATCAATGCCAACGTGATCAGATCCAAATCCCAATCCGAGGAGCCACACGAGTTACACATACCTGATAGTGCTGTAGCAACTGGCCATTGCAAATGTATCGCAGGATGAGTTATCTCATCATTATTATCCATATTTGTTCAAGGATATAGCAAACGAGAGAGAGAGAGAGAGAGAGAGAGAGAGAGAATCCAATATATCGTGAGCATTTTTGGGATTCCCATTCATTCCCATTTAATTTATTAACTAAATGGCAAATCTTTGAGGAATCTGATTGCTTAATATGTGATGTGCCGTCTTTGGTGTTCATTGTCTGCTGCTAGTTAGACAAGTTAACTTGTTCATGTTCGGATTATTGGTTACCATGCAGTAATAAGGGGGGGGGGGAAGGCGGAGTTTAGATGAGAGTCACGATGCAGCAACACAAAGTAATAGATACTCATTTATTGTTAAAAATACTTGATGAAAACGTACAGTTCAACTCAAATACTTGTGGGCTGGCATATTAGTGTTTACTATTATCTGCGGCGATCTATAATGACAAATGTTCTATTCATGTAAGAAGTGTAGGTCACTTGTCCTACGTCAAATGCGCATGACCGTACCGGATGCGGCTATGGGATAGGTTTGGCCAGCTAAAAATAGTATCGGAAAATGATCTATATAATACACTGTGCCTAAGCACTTGTATCTTTCCCGATGTTTTGAAAGTAGCCAGGGTCGAACTCTCCACAGCGCACATCCATCTTCTGACCTTGACAGATGATATTGCCCTCTAGGATGTTACAACTGTCAAAACTCAAGTATATAGGCAAATGCATAATTATGTAACAGCCTTCTTCCTGTTAATTGTTTCTCAATTTGGTGTTAGGACTCGTCACTTCTGTACTACCGTCGTTTAGGAAAAAACCCATGTTGATAAACCTATCATTCAGGAGGAGTAGCGATAAAAAAAAAATTCAAAACGGCGGTTGTGGTTTTATTTTTTAGTGAAACCCCCATGTTGATATGAACATCCATCCATGAGAAGTATCGATAAGATTTTCAAGATGACCACTGTTGTGGCCATATTAGAAATAACATCTGCACCATTCTCATTTAAAACCAATCAGACACAATAAGAAGTCTTCTGGTGAAAACCCCATGTCAATATGACCTTCGTTTCAGGTGCAGCAGCAATAACAAGATTTTGAAGATGGCTGCTGTGGCGACCATAATGGACCTCAGATCGGCACCATTTTTATTGAGGACCAGCTAGATATCACAAATACACCAAACTGCATACGTGTTTTATTCCGAGTCGGCGGAAAGAATTTGTTTGATATGGCGCAGGGGTACGTCGAGACCGTCAGACCGAAAGGTATTCAAGAGTCATATCAAACGATTTTCCCCCCGAATCAGCACAAACCACAAATGAGGTTTTGTATTTATTAATTGCCCCCTTTTTACGCTATCTAAATATATTCAGCTTTACTATATTAATGAAATTCAATACAAACTGGGATTTATAAAGGTTCGATTCACTGCGTCTAAAATATCTACGCGCGGACGACAAAGAATGCACAGAAGTAGTTCGAATCTGGGTTTGTGCTACACAAATACTAACTGAACAGCTGTATCGAACGCCAGATTAAACATGTAAGATGAAATGGATATGCAATACGAAGTCTTTCAAGTGAATATCCACTGCTGATATGACTATCCATACAAAAGAAACTGCAACAAGATTTTCAAGATGGCCGTTTTGGCGGTCATATTGGATGTTCCAGCGGCACTAGTTCCGTTTAGGACCAACCAGACCATAGAATGGCAGTGTGTATGTGTGTGTGAAGTTTCATGGCAGTCCTCCATGTAGTTTAGGAGGAGTAGCAAGAACTAACTTGTGCTGAGGGACAAACGAAAGACGGACTATTCCATAAGCTCTCCTGGTCTATGATCACTTCAACTAAAAACGACCCCCCCCCACCAAAAAAAAAAAGAAACGAAGAACTATGTCATTATTGACAAGCTATAGGTAAACAAACTGCCTGTATGAAAGTGAAACTATCAGTTTTACTTTTATGATCTTATTTAAAACGATGTTGCAGCAAATGTGCATGCACTGATCAGCACATCCTTCACCTTGCAGCGTAAACTTTATGACTCATTCTTCTGAACCGACACGTAACGTACATAATTGTGGATAACACGTGGAAACTGAAGATAGATTTACCTAGGAACCCAGTATGTTGATGCTCTGATCGATACGTTTGGGTCAAGATGGTGGGGCGCATGTTAGGCAAAGAATTTATTGTTGTTTTATGTTAGTTTTAACATCACTTTTAACACAATATTGGTAGCATCATTATCTTTCGAAATATCGAAGAAGTTCAATATTGCCTTTGTGAATTGATAATATTAAATTTTTTTTTTTTTTTTTTTTTTTCCAAATAGAGCGTTTGGAGTAAGCTGAATATGATATTAAATCCCACCGTTAAACATACTGATAAAAATTTTACTCTTGCTGAATTGTGGTCAAATATATCGATCCATTGAATATAATCATTCAACGATCGCAAACGTTGTTATTATCTGCCAGTACATAATTTTCAAAAGAAGATGGGCTCGACCGTTGGTTACAACAGACACTTATCATTTCATAAGGGTGCTAGGGGGGCAAGAATTGTTCGAATACAAAAACAAACAAACAAAAAAAAAACAAACAATTATCCGCTACCTTGCTTTTCTTCAAATTAAACGAATACGTACGTCAAATACACCATAAAGCAATAAAAAACAGAAATAAAGCAAAAGAACTTTCTTGAAATAATTATAAATTTAGACGATTCAAAATACATGTATCGTTTATAAAGACAAAAGCTATGGACATTTCTCCATTAACTTGATGACTCATCCTGCACTTTACCGTTATGTCAGCAATACTTATACACCGATATCGTCATACCGCAGTTTATGGGTAGAACTATGTGCACGTGACGTCCCCATAAAAATAACAGAATCAAAAATAAACAAAACCGCATCACGCTTTATATTAAAGAATACATGATGAAATGGCAAGCAAGGTGAAGGTAATGCGTGGTTCGAGAATGCGATTCTTCTGCAAGCTTTATAGGAAATCGGCTGCACAAAATATATCAGGTCAACTGATCCTGCATTCAAATAAAAATGCAATAAAACTTCCATAAACCAGATCCTCTATAGTCCGGTCATTTTCTGCTGACCACAGAGTAATAAAGCAATTATAATGCTAATTTCGCCTCTGTATACTTGGCGACCTTCATAAAACGTCCAAAATGTTTGGATCCAAAAGTGTGTGGTTTTGGGAAGTGTCAATTAACTTCAGATTTTGTGCTTTCTCTTCACTCGCCATATAAGGCATATGGACAGACAAGGCGGGCGTGTACACTCTCTCTCTCTCTCTCTCTCTCTCTCTCTATATATATATACGAATTTGAAAATTTTCTTTCGAAATAATGAAGATATTAAATAATGCATCTTTCAAATTGATCATATCCACATTTTATTGATTTTTTTTCTCTCAAATATAGCGCCGTAAGTAGAACATGGAGCAAGCTGTATACGATATTAAATGTTATCTTTAAGGGAAGAAAAAAAAATAAGAAAATTTTACTGTAGATGAATTGTGGTCTAAGGTCTGTCCAAAGAATATATTCCTTCAGCGATCACAGATACTTTATTGGTGGTCACACGAATAACAATTTTCCTCGATACATAATTTTGGAAAGAAGATCCGTTCGACATTTGGTTACAATAGATACTGACCATTTCATACGAGCGTTAAAATTCCGCTCCCGAGCTTTTTTTTTTTTCTTTTTTTTTCTACAAAAAAGAATATATAAATAAAACTAATGAGTACATTAAATAACCATAAAGCAATACAACACAGAAATAAGCGAAGGAGCTTTACTTAAATTATTTATCAATTTAGAGGAATATAAGTGCAGTTATGAAAACAAAAGCATATGACATTTATCCATCAACACGCTGACTAATCCCACACCTTACAAGGGTGTCAGCATTATCTTTAACTGCATGTAACCATACTGCAAGTTATGGGCAGAAACAAATGCTCACTACGCTTTGTTAAAACGAAAATAAACAAAATCCCACGCATCACGCGTTATATTAAAGAATGCAGAATGAAATACCCGTGAAAACGGCGAACAAGGTGAAGGTAATGCGTGGTTCTTAGGTGCGATTCTTTTGAAAGCTTTGTATGAAATCGGCTTTTCAAAATATAATAGGTTAACTAATCCTATAACAAAATGAAATGCAGTGAAATTTCCTGAACCATGCCCTCTCTGTCCGGTCACTTTATTCTGAATGACCACATAGTCTGGACCCAATAAAGCCATTCTAATGCTAATTATACCTCTGTAAGCTGGCCACCTCTTCGGCAAAACTGTTTGAATCCAGAAGTGTCGGGTTTTGGGAAGTGACACTGTGCTAGCATCAACTCCCATTTCTGTTGTTTCTTTCTGTTCACTCACAAAATATGGGGCATATGGACAGGTCACAGAGGTTCATATTGTTGCTTACAATTTAGCTATAAATAAAATATGTACTATGTGGAAGGGGTAAGCCAAAACAAAAGGGACTAGCGTTCAAAGTGAATGCCAATCGGGTCAAGGGGATAGTCGGATTTGGGTGTTTTAATGTTTTGGGGTTTGCTTAAATCTTATTACAGGCTTGCATCTCTCTTACATATATAAGAAATTTCTTAAACGTTGGAACGCCATTGCCCCTGTTGGTTGGACAAAGGGGCGCATGTTACATTTTACCATACAACTATCGCGGTATTATGAGGATATGTGAAAATATATTGAACAATTGTTGGTTTGGAAATCGCTACCGAGCAACCATCTTCGTTAGCCAAGGTTCCGATATGTTACATATAGTGTTAGCATATCGGAACGTTGGCTAGCGAAGATAACGAGCAACCGAAACAGGATTTATGCTTTGTTTTGTTTGTTTGTTTTTTCAAGTTTTGATTTTACCTGCACTTGTAGCACGTTATTGGTTTTATCATGACAAGGAAATGGTTAAGTGCCTTATGCCAGTAAAGATCGTGGCAACTGAGCGGGGCTGGACTAGGTCGATACCGAACGCGCGACCATTAGATTACGAGTCCGACCCTCTATCAAGTGAACTACCGCTTTAGCTGAATTGGGCTCGGGCACAAAGGTTTGTTTCCGATTCATGGGTACTGTTATGAAGTCGTTTGTTTCTCTATATTATTAGGCAAATCAGGACTATGTGGCTTGACATATAGTGTCTGCTTCACCATTGTGATCTTCTAACGGCATTCCGAGTGCCTGTCAATGTGTCTGCTTCAACATTGTGATCTTCTAACGGCATTCCGAGTGCCTGTCAATGTAAGTGTCTGCTTCAGCATTGTGATCTTCTAACGGCATTCCGAGTGCCTGTCAATGTAAGTGATTGCTTCAGCATTGTGATCTTCTAACGGCATTCCGAGTGCCTGTCAATGTAATTGCCAATTATCTAATTTATCCTTAAATCTGATCCAAACACTCCTCTAACCCAAATAAAATGCCATCAGAGAGTGTTCTGCCACAATAAGATTTCTTTCAAGTCACGGGGTGGATGGTGGGTTGGGTGGGTGTTGTGGATGGTGGGTTTTTCTTTTTGAATAATGTAAGACTAAAATTCATCGAATTTTTTTTACTAAATCTTGATAGTGAACACAAACATTTGATTACCAATGTATAATGCTGGTGAAAAATATAGAGCACAATTACACCGTACAATATTTAATAAACATGTATTTGCTGAAATATGAAAAGAAAATCCTTTTGGAATCCTGAGTAAAATGACTGTATGACAACAAAGCTTGTTTTCCATCAGCCTGTAAAATATTATTTCACCCACACAATCATTGAGGTTTTTTTGGTAGTTTCACAACTTCTTTTTGTGACTGTTGGATCACATTTTTAGACATTCCTGCAAAAACAATGAACAAAATGTGTATTTACAAATCCCAGCATAAACGTAGCAAGTATTACACAAATACCACGAATGCTATATTCAATACCCCCAACCTCCATGTACTGAACAGTCCTCCAAGTAGCCACTAGTATGGTATTGTTGACTCCAGAGATTATGGACTAATTGATTTCAATGACCTTGCCCTTTGATTCAAGGCATATGGTTTTTAACCAAGCTTAATGCGCAAAAAACGTTAATTTATTTTCAGAATTACTATCACCTTAACTTCTGATCTTTAGACCCCAAAATCTAGGTTTTTTCTTACACTAAGTGGCATCTTAACCATCTTCATTCCAGATACATTCCATGTTTGGTAAACTATTACGCAAAATCTCAGAACTGTCAATCTGTGGGAATATAAGTTATTAGCCTGCAACAATTTACCCCAAACAGCTAAAATTAACGGACTCTGACTTCTGTTCCATTATCCCAAAAGAGGCAAAGTCTGATAACATTCTATCCATTGAAACATGTTCTCTTCCAAAATGTGAAATAGTTTAAGTGGCCCTGACCTTTCCCCATTTCCACCCCAAAATCTGAAGAAATATTGAATATCCTGGAGTAAACATTTGTGCAATGATTGATTACAGTTTATTAAATTTTAAAAAGCCCAGATAATCTTTCAAACACTACAATTCACTTTAACATCAAAGGTTTTGGTCATACAATTTATACCACCTTGAAACATTCAAAGACATGAAATGTAACTTTTTGTGTAAATTCTTTTTATTGCATATTCCTTATAACTGTTTCAAAACATCATTGCTGAATTTCTAATAACACTGCAATTTTGCAATACTACATTGCTGTGATCGTCTATGCACAAGACCAACTGTTATGCCAGATAGAGTTATCTACCCTTTAAATGCAGGTTTTTTTTTTTTTTTTTCTTTCCCCCCTAATATTTATTGGAAGTCCTAGCTGTTATCATAAGAAACATTTACCTCAAAATGAAAACTTTAAACACTTGTCATATTTATCAAAGAAGACCATAAAAACACAGCAACAACCAATCAATTATGTGTACTTGCTGCACCTACGGATGCAAAAACTATTATTTTTCTTCAAACATTTAGAACGATATTAATTTCAACATATATTCACTTTTCTATCAATCAATAAACCAAAGAATTAGTGGCTAGTACTATGTAAAGTTTTACTGATTATTTTAAAAGACATACTTTGTACTGAAATGTTAAGACTTTCATGTTAATTTTGTACCCATATGCAAACAGAATACACTTATATTTGTTGCCTAATACATCAGCAGATTAATTCTATATATTCATCAATCATATGATTTAAAGTGCATATAGCACACACCCTTCTGTTGGCATATGTGACAACAGATCTGAATCTTAGTTGAGAACTCCTTAATTCTGAACACAGACTTGTAATCAGGATATTCTATATTTGTTCTGCAATACATTATCTTAAAATCTTCAAGACTGCTTAGACCTTGGAGTTTCCAATACACCTGAATTGGTCAAAATAGCATACATTACCAAGACATCTAACAGCTATATACTGTCATTATCGATTTCTGAACACATTTGCCACGTGAAACGGCAGGGATGTGTGGCTGGGTTGTGGAGTCTACTGTCTTTGTGAAATCTCAAAGCTGTTCATAATAAAAGAATACATAATTCAGCCCTCAGAATAAACGAAGCAATATTTATCAAAGCTTCTCAGGTGAAAAACAAGAATTGAATACATCAACATAGAATGGATGTGCTCAGGTGAAAATAAGAAATGAAGGAATTTACATGCAATGGATGTGCTCAGAAATGTAGCTCAACATAGCTGTGTATTTTTTGGTTGTATTACTTTAAATATTTTATTATACCAGGAACTTCCAGATCTAAGCATTTCTGGAATCCACTGTGAGTTTTTAACACTATAGACTTTAGCACTAATGTCAGAATCCTAATCAAAATGTTCAAGGTTGGCATTAAAAGCTACAGTGTCTTCAGCTGTGTCTAGATACAGTTGGGTTTGTGTAGTACAGATAAATATTGTATAAAATGAACCACAGCCTAGGCACTACTGCCATATGCAGATATCACATGATGTCACAAGATGTTGTCGATGTGCTAAATCTTTTATTGCCTACTCACTTGGCATGTATCCTCTGATATCCTATAGTATTGTCTGGTGGAGAATAATGCCCTTGACTATGGCTTGTGCACTATACTCCACCAAATAACACTACAGGAGAATGGTTCCCAATGGAGAAGGAAATAAGATAATCTATCAGATTGATAATACTGAATCCCTTGATAAACTGTCAAAAAACTTGCTGGATAAATCATCATCACATGGCTTCTTACTGCTTAATTTAATTACATCATTATATCCATTATATCAAATAACCTGAGACATATTAAGCAACATACACTTTGTTGCATGAAAAATGAATATACATAAACAAATAAACATTAATGCAAATATATGTATATATGTGAATATTATTAAGATAATCTAAAAAAAGCCCATTACCAATGAACTTAATCTAGTGTGTGGATGGAAGACAGATGGATAGACCTGCACACTGAAGCAAAATTGATCATTATGCTGAAGTTCCATAAGGTCAGGCTAGAGCACCACCCAAAAATCAATCTTAACAAGGAGCACTTGAAAATGCCAAAACATAAATGCATACATGTTAAGATCAGGTAATATGGTTTAGATTCCTTCATTAAACACATGCTAAACAATAAAACCAACAAACTTCCCTATTTCTCTTTTTAGCCTTTTTTCCCCTCTAATTTATCCCACTAATAGAATACCACAGAGAAAACCTTGATTAAAGGGAGATAATTCACTGAATGTTTTTGCAAGACCATTAAATGGACTGTATGTATGTATTAGTTTTTAAAATACATCAGCATAATAATGGCTATGTGATGCCAATTAAAAGTAAAGTTCTAAAAATGTAAATTAAATGCCCAGCCCCCCCAAAAAATTAATAATCCAACTCTTTAATAATTTGTGGGTTTAACTAAGACAGCAGAACTGTCAATATCTTTCATATAGGTTACTGAATAAATTTCTGAAGACTCAGATAAATTTCAAGCTAGTCCTTTTATACTTGTATACTTATACAAAGAAAAGCTAGAAGGAAACTGATATTCTTTGTTAAGCAGAAGCTTTAAAGCACATCTAGTCTCCTTTCCTGCCATAGGGAAGTATTTTTTTAGCCACCATATCTAAAAGAAAAGGAAAGAGGTCGCAATTATCCTGTTTATATGCAACACACACACTCATCCATGAGCACTGCAATGTGTGTAGCAGAAGGTGAAAAATTATTGGAAATTATACCCCAGACACAACTTGTAAGCAATCTTAAATAAACTCTGGGAAGTGACAGAAAACAATTTCAGGTTGGTTTGTGAGATCTGAATAATGGGTTGACAGGTGCATAGACAAAGGGAATCCAATCTGCAGCAAGCAGTGAGGACCATAAATGAGGCTTTCAAAGCACAATACAAACATCACCATGCATAAATATATATACCATAATACATATATAGTTACTGTAAATAAGAGTACTTTGAGTAAGCTAAACAATTTAGCCAATTTGTGAGATGACTATATTCACATTTTTAATAAAATATGATAAAGCATTAGTCCCAAGATGCTTGCAAAACTTGTATCTCACTAATGAGCTTATTTGACTGTATTTGTAAATTAAAATGAAGTTACAATACATAATCCCTCATAATAACAATGTCCAGAATATACCATCTTTTAGTGAGACTGCCTTATAATGAAGTAGTTGACACGTAAGTGTTGTATCCAGAAATTTAGACCTACAAGGGTAATTTTCCTTATGCCACTCCACCAAAAGGAAGGTACCACAGCTTATGGTGGAAGTGGGTAGCTGAGGCTTACTCACTGAAACTTTTATTGGTTCTTGCATTTTTTGCTTGGGGAAACATCTTTCACTTCCTCAGCAACAAGAACATCATCTCTGTACTGTCTGCCATGTTTGTCTGCTTCAGCAGTAGTCCCCATCTAAGTCAAATCAAGTTTAACTGGAGCAAATCTGGCCAGTGCATTTGCATCATGCCTGGATATTACTGGAAAACTTTTTTATCTCCTCACTTTTAGTACTCTGCCAGAAAAATCAGTTATCTGCTTCATGCAATGAGTTATAACACTTGGCAAGCGCCAAGCATAACTAATGGTATGTCACTGCCATGTGGCTGCAATTCCAATACCCCTCTAGGGACAATTACAAAATATGCACTGGCTAATTTCTGAGGAATTTCAGTTCTAACCAGAAACCACATTGAATGGTACTGGCTTAGAGACAGGAGACTGTGCTATGTTTTGATGCAGAGGACAAAATATTTGAATTTGCTACATTTTTATTAAAATTACTTGCATGCCTTTAAATCAAATAAAAGGGGCTCACAGAACAGGGATGGATGTAACACTATATATAATTTTACTAATTCTAAATGAGATGTGATCCATGACAATACTTGCCATTTAACAGGAACAGTTTTATAATGAAGGCCCTTATAACAAGGGAGTGTTGTAGTTTGATTTGAAGTATTTTCTCAGCTCAATGACAATTACACTATATTTTGATTGATACTTTCAACATCCCTGGATACCAATTCAGTAGTACAGTGTGCAATGAAATATGTTTGTTAGGGATATAATTGAAAATCTAAAGGATACAAATTTTACATAGCATGAAATAAAAGAATGTACATAAGAAACACAAAACTGAAATAAATCTTGATCTAAACAATTCTTGTCTGCCACTATCTCAGCAAAAAAGTGCACAGTGTAGATGTAACTTTGCAATAAACCTCTTCAATTATAAATCACTGAGAAGGAAACATTCACAAGTTCTCCTTTAAACAGGATTAAACTAACATTTTAATGGCAAATTTTTTAAAATATAAAAAACAACTTGTTTTAGTTCAACTCTGAAACCAACAATAAAGGAATAAACATGTGCTGGACCGTAGAAACAGAAAACAAACCTCAGCATTGCCTATTCAAGTCCATTTCAACAAAGTCTAACATGTACAAGCTTTCAGTTTTCAGAAAAAATTTACTACATCAAATTAAAAATACTAACTTCAGATGCTGACGACACAAATTGTATAGTTATTCTGTGCTGGTTAAATTAATGTCATTATCATTATTAGTCTAATTTGCAGCAGATGATGGCAGATATGAAAATTCCTGTACAAATATGTAATTTTTGCCAGGTCTTGTGGGTAATTCTCTGAACAATGTTTTATGGGTATGATAGGTATTAGGTTTTCCTTTGGACAAATTTTTCATTGCTATAGGGGCCTGAACTACTGAAAGTTTGACATGGTGCCCTGGCACAGTTTTACCCCAAATGCCTTTTTAAAGAAAACTGCAGCAAATTTTCCATGTGACTTGCAAAAATGGCTTTTTGTACCTGGAATTACCTACACAAAATCAATGGGCTTTCAAGTTGTCAAGACATATAATTTATTTAAAATATACTTTACTTATTAGTACAAATTTCAGTGCCTGCATTTTATTTTTCCTTTTCTTTCATTCAATTTCCTACTACTGTTATTATTACATTTTTACTTAAGTTTCATCTGACCATTACAGCATGTATCCAAAAGAAACTCCCACTTTTAAAATCCAATAACAGTTGAAAACTTTTAATAATGCTGTACAACTTGTGAAACTTCCCTGAAATCTACTTATTGTATATACTTGCTTATAAATCCAACTGAAAAAACAGACCCTGATTTGCCATCATATAATGTGCTGGCAGATCATGGTCTATGTTGTTTGTTCTACTGATTACTCCTAACAAACCGCAGAGACACTGACCTGCCAGCACAGTATGCAGTGGCAGGACTGGGTCTCTGCAGTTTGCAGTTGGACTGAACTTACAAACAAGAATATATGGTTTAATGAACCCATGTTCAATGAATTTCCAGACATATCTCTGAATATTAATGAAATACTAATTCAGCATACCTATTCAATCAATGATGAAATCCAATCTCAAAATACCTATTCAATCATTCATGAAATTCTACCTCAGAATACCTATTCAATCATTCATGAAATTCTACCTCAGAATACCTATTCAATCATTCATGAAATACTACCTCAGAATACATATTTCAATCATTCAAGAAATTCTACATCAGAATTCAATCATTAAGGAAATACTTCAGAATACCTATTCAATCATTATGGAAATACTACATTAGAGTACCTATTCAATCATTAAGGAAATACTTCAGAATACCTATTCAATCATTAAGGAAATACTACATCAGAGTACCTATTCAATCATTAAGGAAATACTTCAGAATACCTATTCAATCATTCATGAAATACTACATCAGAATACCTATTCAATCATTCATGAAATACTACTTCAGAATACCTTTTCAATCATTAAGGAAATATACCTATTCAATCATTAAGGAAATACTACTTCATAATACCTATTCAATCATTCATGAAATACTACTTCAGAATGCCTATTCAATCATTCAAATACTACTTCATAATACCCATTCAATCATTCATGAAATACTACACCAGCAAACCTATTCCATCATTTATGAAATGTTTCACCAGCATACCTATTCAATCATTCATGACATACTACACCAGCATACCTATTCAATCATTCATGACATACTACACCAGCATACCTATTCAATCATTCATGACATACTACACCAGTATACCTATTCAATCGTTCATGACATACTACACCAGCATACCTATTCAATCATTCATGACATACTACACCAGCACACCTATTCAATCATTCATGACATACTACACCAGTATACCTATTCAATCATTCATGACATACTACACCAGCATACCTATTCAATCATTCATGACATACTACACCAGCATACCTATTCAATCATTCATGACATACTACACCAGCATACCTATTCAATCATTCATGACATACTACACCAGCATACCTATTCAATCATTCATGAAATACTATACCAGCATACCTATTCAATCATTCATGAAATACTACACCAGCATACATATTCATATATGATCAATGCATTCATTTGTTTTAAATGAAATTCAAATTTGCTATTCCTTTTTTAATTGCTGCAAACTGCTTCTAATATATGTAGATTTCAGTGAATCCTGGATCCCAGCTTATGTTTATCTTTCTGTGCACCACAACTGAAAATATCCCAATACATAACACTTCAATAGCATTAACTTCTAATGATAAATGACAGTTCCCTTTATAATAAACACAAATTATTATATTGATTTTAATTTTCAAAACATCCAAGGTCCTTAACTTCACATTTTCCTCAAATTTCAACCTGAACATTTTACAAATGTTTTCTAAAAATTACTTAATTTAAAAAAAAAAAAAAAAAGGGAATAAATTCATTAGAATTTTACCTTAATTTCTCACATGACAAATCATTTCAAAACTCTGATATTTAATACAGATTTCCATACAGCCAAAACGGTCTATTCTAAGATGTGTGATTATGGAATTGTGCTAATTTCTTCAAAAAGATCAAATGAATGTATGAAAATCACACATTCCTACCTTTATTCTTTCATTAAATTCCTCTAACACTCAAGAAAAATCCTGTTTTTCTTTTTTATATAGGCAATAAATTCCCCCCTCCCTCTTCAGTTCTAGAACAGACACTGGGCAAATTATGTTATGTAGATTTTGAAGACTTTTCTCACTGATGCTTAAAAAATGAGTTCTTCCCCAGCTTGAAACTGATGAGCTAATGTAAGCCATTTCCTGAGACAGTTATCTCCCTTTCCTCGTGGTTCAGCAATGTGTACAAGATCAACTGCTTCTGGATGTCAAAGGTGAGATGGATGGGATGGTGTCATATTTCTGAAACTGCTAATGAATCCTGGATAATCTCAAAAGGTAGGTAACTCACACTAACATTTCAGAAAATCAGTATAGTCTTTTCTCATACCTGAAAATGAAAAAAAAAAAACAAGACAAGGAAATGGTAGACAACACATCATATTTCCCATCTATACTCACTTATAATCTGCATCCAACTGCAAACAATGTAGAACCATATTTGCCATCACATAACGCACAGAAAGTTTTGGGTCTCTGTTATTTGTTCTACTGATTAGTCCAAACAAAATGCATAGACCCAGATCCACTGGCAAATTCGGTGACAGCAGAGATCAACTGCAGCTGAATCCGACTTACATCCAAGTATATACATTAAATAACTAAGCAATAACAACTGCCAGCTTTGTATTATACTATTGTCTTTTAGTTTCAATGTAATAGGCAAGACTGGGCAGCCAATGCTGGGGACAATAAATTGTAGAACCTGACCATGTAAATCTTAATAATCTTCCACATCATGGTCAACTTCATTCAGAGTAGGTTCTAGTACTGTCATCATAATTTATTACATGGTTCATACAGACCTTGGGTACAAAAATTCAAGGACTTTTCTGAGGACCTATGCAATTTTCAGAGTTTATTCTGCGACATGTTTATAACTAATATTTAGCACATATCTTCATTCTAGAACTCACTTTAGTTCTGTCTTGGCCATGACACAACTTCCAACACAACAGACATTTAAGATAAGACTTTAACAAATGAAGCATAAATTTTTGTTTGCATAAAGTAATGGATGATTCAGTTCTAAAAGAGAGAAAAAGCACTTCTAATCTGTATGTAGTCAACATCAGTCACTGGTCATTTTTTTCATATTCAATAATTTATGTCAAATTGGTCCAACTACAAGCCCACAGGTTGGGTATAGTTAAACCTCCCTTTTCAGTAACAATTCCTTCTTGGTATTTTACTGCATTATAAGACTGTAAAGACCATCTCTTCCTTTTAACTGCCAAGTGATGAAACTATCTGATGGTTATGTTAGATGTAAGGTCAGCACTACTTTAATTTAGGACCATCTAGACATCATAAGAAGTCATTTGGTAAGACTCCTGTCAATATGACCATCTGTTTAGCAGGCCTAGCTTGAACAATATTTTCAAGATAGCCATTATGGCAGCCATATAGGCACCATTTCCATTTAGGACCGACTAGATATCACAAGAAGTCTGTTGGTAAAACCCCCAAGTCAATATAAGCGTCAATTCAGGAACAGCAGCAATGACAAGATTTTCAGGATGATCACCAGTGGCCATATTGTATTGGTCAGATTAGCATAATATTGACCAGCATAATTTTTGAAGGATGAGACTAGACACCAAAAAAAAAAGTTGTCTGGTGGAAACCCCATGTTGATACAACTTTCCATTTAGGAGGAAAATGGCATTTTCAAAATGGTTTTTCTGGTGGCCATATTGGATGTCAGATTAACACTGACTAGACCTCACAATTAGCCTTTTCAATTTGGCTAAAACCCCATGTCAATCTGACCATCCATTCTATTGGTGTAGCAAACAGATTTTCAAGGTGGCCATATTGGAAATCAAATAAGCACCATTTTCATTTAGGACCAACTATGCATCATAAAAAAATCTATTCGTCTATAAATGTAAGAGTATTAATTTCAAGCTATTTGGAAATTTTCAAAGAAGTCCTAGGCCTCGCCTGCTCCCCTAATAATTAAATGGCCAATCCCAAATCTATTCTGGTATATGACCTTAGAGTGTCAGTTCTATCAACCATGACCTTTCACCTCAATGACTCAGAATCATGGAGCTGCCACCACCAATGAGTAGGGTACTATAAAATTTTATGAAAATTAGGCCACAGTAACAAAGATCTGGGCTGAGCAAATCCCAGAGCCCAACATTTGGGGCTAGCAAAATTCTTGGTTAGACTAGAATAATAGCTTTCAGAGTGGCTTCTCCAAGCCAAGTCAGTGTTTGTTAAAATCTCAAAAACTCAGATAACTGAAGATATCTAACTTTGATTCACAGCTAGGAGATAAAATAATTCATGTGAGTTTTTAACCAGTCACTTTCCATTGCACTGGCAGTTGTCAGCACTGTAAACAGATGTTATCGGCAGTCCCATTTACCAGACACTAAAAATCTTGCCAACCTAGGCTACAGACATTCCTATCATAATGTCACTGAGTGTAGACACTAAGCATATTCTCAGCCTTTGTTAGAATCTTTAATATCCTCTGCATGAAAAGTGGACTTGTGTATTAGGGATTTTTGAAAAAACCTTGGAACATAGACTGGGCTTTGTTCTTTCAAACCAGGTGAACTGTATCTGAAAAAGGTAAAGACCAACAACCTCATTTGACAGCACGATCAAGAAGATCATTAGACTCTGAAAGCGGCCTGTGCTACCCCTCTGACAATATGCTCATACATTATATGAGCAATTAAAACTACATCACTCTGTCTGACAATGTCTAGCTTTTATAAAACTTCTTAATCTGAGAACCAACTCAAAATTGTGACTGTTGGTATATCCCCACAGGCACATCAACACTTCCAGTGCTGGATTTATTTAGGAATACCACTAAAGTTTATTCAGAACTTAATCATCAGGACATGTATTCTAAATTCTAGAATTTTTTATTTAATTCGCAATACCTAAAGTTATTTTCACATTTTTCATTTTGTATTCCATGGAAATAAATTATTTATTGAATTTGAAAAACTTGGTGGTTTTCTCTCTTTTCTGTTACTTTGTTTAATACCATAGAGTTGTAATAATGCTGTAGTCACTATGGACTTGACCTTCGACTCTAAAACATCTAATGATTCAACACAGAGGCAAGCAAAACCCCAATGAAATCCCCACTTGCAAAGCTGCGGTTTCCAAAGGGTGGTGGATGAGGCCAGGAGGGGGAACTAACCCTATAGCTCACAGCTGAAATGACGAGCCTCAGAGTAAAAAGGGGAACCCTTATTTTGCCATGCCAATAAATTCTTGTCATTTGCTCAATCTGTGTGCAAGTTCTCTGACTACAGGTGAGTAAGTATGGTAGCAGGTATGGTCTAGGCACTGCCCTTGAAAGTCTTTCTAAGCTGTGGAGAATCTTCATGTCACCCAAGCACAAAGGCTTAGGGCACATATCAGAGGGAAGAAGGCAGTATACTTCATGTCATTTCCTCTTCGACCATGTGAGATGCTTGGTTTTAGAGATCCACTATCTCCTGATCATCAGCAAATTCCTGAGAATGTACTGTGACAGAAAAGGCATATCACTGTCCTGTTCCAAACTTTCATGGAATACAGAGTATCAGACCTGGAATTATCCCTTGGCAGGGAAGTAGAGACATGGATGTTCCATAACTCTTCATGGGGACTGAATAACTGTCCCTAATTGGTGTTTTGTCTGAAGGACAAGAGCTTTTCTCATCTATTCTAGGCCTCTAAGGGGAAGAGGGATCAATCCTCTCCATCATGATGATACCTTCTGTGTAACATTTGGTGGTCTCCAAATCTCAACACCTGTCCTTGCAGGGGGTTATGTAGAAGGCATCCATGGCAGTTCAGGATGATCTCTCTTATGAATGGGGAAATCTGATCCCAAAACAGTTGAAAGAGAATAAGGGGAAGGAGGAGGCATCAAAGGGTTAGAAGTGAAATAAAATTTTAAAATTTGAGTTTTTTTTTTTTATAAATAGGTCTTACAATTTTTTCTAGGTTCAAGACACAAAGCAGTTACAAGATTATCTTCATGGTGAGCATAACATTAAAAATTAGATAATGTATACTTAGAGTTTATTTCAAAATAGAATGAATAAACATAAAGTGAAAATTAATTAATAATTAAAAAACAAATACCTGCAAGTGCTAAGAAATTTGCGCACTTTCTCGACCACTAGACTAACCCAACAAAAAAGTGTACAAAAAAGCAATTTTTGTGGGGTCAGGGTAGAGCCAATCATCATTTTCTCCAATTTTTAGCGTTTCTTTTAAATTTAGGTTTCCTTTAGATTTTTAGGCTTTTTTACATTTCCAAGGTCAAAGTGAAATTTTAGGTTTTTCAAGGTTTTTGAGGTCCACTTCTAATCCTGACATCAATTTGACCTTCTTTCTCAGCAGCATGCTCAATGCAGGCTCTGTCTCTAAAGTTGGATAATTAGATAATGTGGATGCAGGAGGGGGTGTAGGGGTGGGGTCCATTCTGAACAAAGACCCCATACTTAGATTTGGCGTGCGTTCTTGATGTCTAGTGCCCAGTGTCGGTTAAGGAGGCAGAGGTGGAGGAACCTTGGTCATTTGATAAGGCAGAGAATGAGGTTTACTGCCTCTTGCCTAGTGATATGTGTGTCCAATACTTTCAGGTTCTGGTGACTCCAAAATACTTTCCAGTATGGAGAAAAGTTTGGATCAAACTCTTGACCAAATCTCTTCTACTTCCTCACTCAGTTACAATAAAAGAGCTTTCTCAAAGATTTAGCAAGGGCCAAGCCTTTGCCAGACAACGTAAGGGGTGGTCTGTTCCTCCCTCTATGTTACGACCCTTGGTAGCTAGTTCCAGCTACAAGGTTCATATTCCTACTTTGCCCGCAAAAATTCCCACTACTGATGTAGAAGCAGCTGGGCATAACTTTCTTCCAAATTAAAATGAACTAGAACAATGCATTAGCCTATGGGAGTTGTGTGAACTGCTCATCACCTAACCTCAGGTTCTTGGAGAATGTTGACACTTTAGGGTGGGGTGCAACCATACTTCATAACAGGGCACAATTAAACCCCCACAGTGCTTGTACTTTAGACTGTGCTTCACCTCCTCCTATATTCAGGTCATGTCCACTCAAACCCAGTAAGATTATTGCCCTTAATGACACTCCCTCTTTTATTCAGGGAAGAGCAAATCTATTGTTTGAGATGTAGCTGTTGCCCCCTCAGTGGTGGAACAGTAGTTCTCTCCTGGAAGATGCTGTCTCTCCTTTATTTGGGGGGATGCCATCTCATCCAGTCATGGTATGTACACTTTGAGATCTTACGGATCCAGGAGAGATGGAGGAATACACTACTGTTATCCTTTTTTAAATGAAATTTTACTCAATGTTTAGATATTTTATGAAAGCAGGCCATGGAGTAAACCCTGTATCATGACAGTAACAACAATTTTGTACCTAATAATTACCACATTATAAAACTGCATTTCCCTGTCGATGTTGATGAAGTAACAGAAGCAGTCCTTTGTTAGTTGTGCTAAAACTAGGTCAAGATTAAAAAATGTATTACAAAGTATCATCTTGGGACTAACCATTTAATTTTCTGCAGGGGTGGATGTTTGGCTGGGATCTTTCTCACTGATTTTGTAGAAAAAAAAGAACTTTCAGACACGATACAATGGACCTGCACCAAACCCATTAAAATGGTCATTACCTTAGAAGAACATGGCCAGTTATGAACTAATTACAGTACTTTTTATAGATTAACAGAAACATTAATTGTACAACTTTCACAGCAGTCAAAAATTAATTATCTCCATTACAAATAATGTTTATTTATTTAATAAGCTGCACGGAAAAGGGTTACACAAGTCATGCAATATTTGTAGTGATGTTAAAATCTAATACACTGATAATAACTAATTACTTGCCTTTAGAAGAATTCCACAGAATGTTAAATCTAGCCTAATCCACTTGGACATAATCCTATAACCTTGCAAATCAACAGAATAAGAAATGTAGGTCAATGAGCTTAACACCAGCTCAATGAGACAATTAATATTCCTAATAAATGTACCTATCAAACTTCATGACAACAAACAACAGTGTCAAAGGAACAGAGATAAATGCAAAAACTTCACTGAAGAATGAAATAGTCACTGTGACCTAGTTTTCCCCACTGTGAGTAGTTCCATCCAAGATCAATACACCCATGACTGTACATATACTGGTGTCAGAGAATCTACACTAAATGCAAAAGCATAATAATATCAATGGGGTGTGAAAAGTAATTCACTGATTTACTTTGCCCATGGTGATTTGCACCCTCCAAGATGAATACCCCTATCAACTTTCATGATTGTACATATAACAGTGTCAGTGAGATCAAGATAAATGCCAAAACATAACATAATTGCTGGATTATGAAAAATAGGCCACAGTGACATACTTATGTCCTTGAAGATGAATAACCCCTAAAGTTTCAGGACTGCACATACAATGGTTTCAGAAAAAATGATCTAAAGGCAGAAAGTTAATATAATTGCTGGGGCATGAAAAATAGGTCAATGCGACCTATTTTTGGTCTCACCACAGTACCTTCTAAGTTTCATGAATATAACTTCAACAGAAGCTAAACTAAGTACAAAAACTTAACACTTGACATCCTCAGACCCTGAAATTAGTAATTTTACCAGTAAACCAAAACAGAATGCAAACTGAATAACAACAGAATATAGAATGAACACAAAAGTAATGAGGAATGAAATAAAAATGAAACATAGAAAACAAATAAAAAAGAAAAATGATGAATGATAAATGAAAACAAAATGAAATGTGCATGCATGTCACAGATGGATTTAAAACCTTTTTGTTTATTTTGGACTGTTGCTAAATTTCCATGGTTGAAATCCCATTTATAAGATGATCAGATTCAGATTCATTATTCTTTACACTTGTATACAATTTATCACTATCTACAAGACATTAAATTGTACTTAACTGCCACTGATGTGATCACAGGTAGCTGTATCTATACAATTATTATTTGACCAAAATGAAATAAGAAGTAAAATTTGCTGACAAATATTCAAAACCTATATTTTTATAGTTACATGTAATGCAGATGTGGTAGTAGTTTTATTTATTGTAAATTCAATGCAGTTTTAAGAATATCATACATTTTCTATTTTATCAAAGCAAACTTTTAATAAGGGAAGATACAAAAGCAGTTGTTCTTTCCATTTAAATTATACTACTGAAAAAGGAAATCCCAACATTGGTAAATGCATTCCAAATGAATTAAAATGGAAGGAAACAACAAATGGAAATGATTAATGGAAATGTATTCCTGAGATCATAAACAAAAAATGAGATGATAGTTGAAATGCCTCTGTGAATGGAATGGAATCCTGATTCAGATATGATGCAAATGAAATGCAAATAAAGTGCAAATGAAATCCATATGCAATGCAGACTGGTAAAATTACCCACATCAGGGTCTGTATGACAATGACAATACAACATTCACAGTATATAATCAAGCTTCAGTAGCCATAGTGTAATGTACGTAAATATTTTAGTGGCCATTTCAAAGTTTAGGCTGCCATGCCATATTAATTTGGTTGCCTTAGACATGAATAAATTGAGTGGAGAATTAATGACAGAAGATGACAAAAAAGATTTTGGTTAAGGCAAATTAAGAAGTAATTATAAAAAACAAAGTTTATTTTCATTAATATAATCTATATTTATCTGACAGATCTGTCATCATCAACTTCAGGTCAGCCATTCAAATTCAGTATTTGGACTTTCAAAACCATTTCAAAATCATAATTTTCATTTTCTTCTAATAGTCTAGAGAGTCATAGTTTGACTTGGGGTAGCTTTAGTGTCACAAAAATTGTCCATATTTGTTTCCATGTCTGGATTTTTCTGGATCCATACCATGGAACTGTACATATATTCAATTGGACACTTATACACTGCAAACCAGAAGAGTCACATGTAAAGATGGTGACTTTATGGGGGAAATAGTAGTCACACAATCAAATGAGATTATCCTATAAAATATAGCAGTCACACAATCAAATGAGATTATCCTATAAAATATAGCAGTCACACAATCAAATGAGATTATCCTATAAAATATAGCAGTCACACAATCAAATGAGATTATCCTATAAAATTTAATTTTATCTGCTGAATGTTGGTATATACTTGTAGCTGTAAGTGCATTTGTTGGTAGATACTTTTAACTAAAGTGCTGAATGTTGGTAGATGACTGTAACTGTAAAGTTTGTTTGCTGGTAGATACTTGAAACTGTCAAGTACTGAATGTTGGTAGATACTTGTAACTGTCAAGTGTGTTTGTTGGTATATACTTGTAACTAAAGTGTGAATGTTGGTAGATACTTGTAACTGTCAAGTGTGTTTGTTGGTATATGCTTGTAACTAAAGTGTGAATGTTGGAAGATACTTTTAACTGTCAAGTGCTGAAATGTTGGAAGATACTTGTAACTGTCAAGTGTTGAATGATGGTAGATACTTGTACCTGTAAGTATTGAATCTTGGTATATACTTGTAATTGAAAAGTGCTAATGTAATTTTCAAGCAATTGCATCACACCAAAAGGTGAACTGCTGATGGATTTCAGTTACCAATTCTGAACTTTCAGTTGCAAATATGACCAATGTTGCTGTAAACTTGAAGCGCTGCAATGCTACTGGAAAAGTAATCCCTATGTCTCAACTATCTTTGCAGGTGAGACAAAAATTAGCTCAAATATTATTAAAAGCTGTAGATGGAATAGAACATTTCTGTAAATTCAAAGTCTGTTTTGCAGAAGTTAAGTAATGGAATATTATATGAAAAATAAAGTTAACAGTCAGTAATAGAAACTATATTTTCCATGTTATTATCTCTATGGACAAGTGATAAATTCTGCAGGACAAGTTATTTTTTTCAGAGTCACCAGTCCAGAACATTTGGACCAAGAAAATATTTGTTCAGCCCAGAAGCCATTCTACAAATTATGAACATTATAACACAAATCTTGGGAGGCAGCAGACAAAAATCAAGGGAGATAACAACAGTACTGCATGCAGCAAATGATTTGACTGACTAGAGTCCTTTCCCTTGTGATGCAGTGAATTCTGCAGGATTTATTGAGAATGAATTCCCCTCTTGCATTTTCTGAAGACAGTGTTTATATGATAATATTATCTGTGAATAAACCCATAAAGTATGTTTCAACAAATGTGTAATAAATAACATTTAATGAATAAAGACAGAACTTTCCGATATTCATGTTCATTACTAGCACAGTGATGTTGACCGTGTATTATGACAATGGCACTATGTTTTTGTATTAGAGTTGCATGTAACAGCAGAATCATTATCAATGATACTGAAAACCAAATATCCACCATTGTTCAACCAGCAAACCGCAGCAGATAAAATGCTTTTGCTAATTGGATAATGAAAGAGTCTTGTGTTCAATTGCAAAAGTCACTTTGTAAGCTCTTAATTATGGCAGTTGATCTAGAGGGGCTAAAATGCCTGGACTGTGCTTTGCTCATACTTCATGATATTTTGAAAGGGGGGAGGTGATTCATTAAACCAGACGGGTGGGGGCCAGAATTTTTGTAATCAAGCATCCTAGAGAAAATACTGGTTATGATTTTGACCTAGCAACCCAACTATATGCATGATATATCAAATCTACCTTATGTACACCTTGGTAAAGTTTCATCAAAGCATTCCCAGTAGTTTAAAAAAAAATGACCTGACATGAAAACTGGTCAGCTTTAATAGATAATAAAATTACATTTCTCTTGCTATGATACTGACACTTAAGTTTAGGATTTTATTATGTTACATGATACACTGTCTAATCATGATGATTATCTGGCTAAAGCTTCATCAAAATCCTTTGAAGGCTTGCACAATTATGGATGAAAACCGCAAATGGCAAATGACTGATGACAAAAAAGCAAAAACATGAAAATGGGTTGAACTGAAACTGGACTGGCATATACAAAATCAAAGTAACTTATAGACAACAATAAATAAACACCCCCCTCTCTCCCTCTCCATCCCATTTACATGACTATCTTGCATTCAGTCTAGAAAATGACATCAATGTTATTATTTTACTTGTACAGGAAGTTTTCACTTGCCTAAAGTGGAGGCATATAATTCATGAATTACTGTTGATTGTACTCATTTTTTTCCAGTGTAATGGTAAGCAGCACAAATCATACAGTTGTCACTTTTTTTTTTTTACATGAGAAGCTTTGATAATCAGTTACACAAACTAAGGGCTCACAAAGTCATTTATTCCATAGTCAGGACAGGGTGCAAAAGGACAGCAAGGTTAGGAAATACTATTAAAGATAGGTCAAATCAATAAATTAAGGACATTAACTAACTAAAAAATTGACTCTTATGCAAATTAGTGGCAGAAATATACTCAAAAATGTCAAATCAATTGAATCCAGATTCTGCATGGACAATGATATATCAGAGTACCACATTTTAATAGTTTCCATAAACAATTTTTGTACCAAGATATCTATTTTCACTAAAATGTATGAGCAGTACAGATCAAAACATCATGGTTAAGTACTGGGCCTGCATCATTAATAGAGGTGGGATACACAGCATCTGTTACAAGTCTATGGTCTTAAAATAAGTAACAGACAAGAGTGAAAGACAACAGGCTTTGTAAAATTTAACAAATACTGTATATTTATTTCCATAGAATACAAAGTGAAAATGAGAAAAAACAACTTATGGTATTACGAATTAAATCCCAAAATAATCCAAGAATTACAGACACAAGTCCTAGAAATTTAAAGTCTTGAATAAAACTCAGTACAAGTCCCGAAGTGATTCAAAACTGAAGGCGATGACATGTCTGTTATAGCTTATGGAGAGCTGATGTGTCAAGTCTTTTTCTGAATCACAGTAATACAATTCCAGGTTTGAATATACTATAAATTCCAGTGAATGTCTCTATCCAAGAATTTTATCAGAGCACTTATGTATTTCCAGCAAAAATAATCACTTAAATTCAATAATTTGAACAAAAAAAAGATTCCAGCCGAAAACTCCTGGTCACAACATATAACTTAAATGTGCTGTATGTTAAAGCACAAATGACCAAGTCCTCACAATCACAAGATTATATAGTTCTCTACTTAACCTCCGGTCACAATTAGCATTATCTAAACAAAATATTACCTAATGGAAAATAACCTTCTAGAATGACCCTGATGTTTACAAATCAAAATCATAACCTGTAAAATTCACTCACGAAAGTCCAAACCCCTGACCAAATAAACATATTTACTTCTTCTGTTAATAAAGATCCTGATATTAAGCCCATAGACATAGAGAATAAGTTAGCTATGTATTAGCTGTTGACATAAAATGAAATTAAAAATTTAAAAAAAATCATTCAGGTCAAGCAGAAATGAACTCAATTTTGGACAAGGTCAAGTCCTGCATACAATGTTAGATTACAACAGCATGTAATAAAATAAAATTTTTAAAACTACCAAATAAACAATTAAATTAAATATACATAACACATCATAGAGATAGATACTGGGCCCTGCTGCATCAACAGAGCCGGGATACATGGCAACCAACTGTTTGGTATTGTGCCCTGCAGCATTAACAGAGTTAGGATACATGGCATCTCACAGTTAGGTACTGTGCCCTGCATCATTAACAGAGCTGGGACACATGGCAACAAACACTTAGGTACTGTGCCCTGCATCATTAACAGAGTTGGGATACATGGCAACAAACATTTAGGTACTGTGCCCTGCATCATTAACAGAGCTGGGATACATGGCAACAAACATTTAGGTACTGTGCCCTGCATCATTAACAGAGCTGGGATATATGGCAACAAACATTTAGGTACTGTGCCCTGCAACATTAATAGAACTGGGATACATGGCAACAAACATTTAGCTACTGTGCCCTGCAACATGAACATAGCATCACACAGATTGGTATTATGCCCTGCAAAATTGAGACAGCTAGGGAAACACTGCATCAGACAGGCACTGCACCCTGCAGAAGTGGTTTAGCTGGGTCAGTACAACTGATGGAAAAATGATCTTGAGGTAAGGTGTTATTGGTAACCAGCATTTTGTGATCAGGTTAAATCAAACTGTTAGAAGATTCTGTTGATTTTCTGTATATGTTCACAGCAAACAACTACTCACCCATCATATTCTCAGAATTCTGACAGAGGTAAAACAGAAATAATAATAATAATAATACTAATAATGGTAAAATGTAAATGAAAAATCATTTCTGGAAGCAACATGCATACACTCTGTGAAATGCCATTCCCATATCTACTCATCAATAAATTAATGAAGATAACTGAGGAGCAAAATGGTGGGCCAATATGTCCTTATTCATTAAGATGATAAAAAGTTGACAAGATTGGGCTGAAAAAACTGAATGAATCACTTTTTACTACCAGTCATCTGGCTTTTCAAAAGAAAAGGGGACACACACAGACACACACACACTTGGATTGTATTTCCTGACACTTGCTGGGTACACTCTTCTAGTTGCTTCACATACATTATACTGTTTTTCTTTTGTCTGAAAGGTGCAGACTATTTACTGAGGTACAAAAGAAATTAAAAAAAAAATATGAATTACCAAATTTGTTGTTTGAATTACCAAATTTGTTGTTTTGAAGTGCACATAAGATCCCAGTTAATGAGAACAAGACATCAAAACAAAAATGATGAGGAATAACCAAGACAAAAACTGAGCAAGTCCTAAGCTTCATAGTAATGATCAATATAAAACAAGGTAGTATGACTACAAGTGGGTATATTCTAATATGTAAAATTCAACATAAAAAGTCTGTCATATCCAAGTAAAGTGCAAAATAAACAAAGATAAAAAATATGACAAGAACAGTGAAAAGAAAATATTCTATTATAGTAAATATTCCTTCTATTCAACAAAAGAAAATGCTATGAATAGTGATACATCAGATTTCAAAACTAGTTTATTTCGATACTATGATGTTGACATGGGTGCTACACCTCAAGACCATAATGTATGTTGTTTGTTTAGGGGTGAGGCAGGTAAAACTTATTTATTTATAAATATTAAAATATAAACAACACCAACACATAAAATGTATATTTTTTAATTTGTATAATACTTACCTGTCACTATTGTTTAGCCCACCTTTTCAGCAAGAGAAAAACTCAGGTACATGCCAGATGCACCATCTTCCTGTTCTAGAAAGTTCTTAGAAGATGTGCACTGACCCAGTCTGACTCCATGTCATAGGCCCTCTAGCATCTCTTCATTCTTTTTGTGGTCACTGACTACAGACAGACATCAAAGTGGAGTGGAAGCAGGGCATCCAATAATGACTGGTAAAGTATTAGATAATTAAAATAAGTTTTAACCCTCTCCCCCAACATTTTAATATCAGTAATACATTACCTATTAGTACTGTTTACCTGAATTTGTCAGCAAGGAACCTCATCTGGAACAAAATTACTCATTTAAGGGGAAGTGTCTAATGATGATAAATAGCAGCAGTCTGGGTTACTGTTTTGTGACACAGCTACCCGACAAAAGAGAAAAATACATTAGCTCTGGTTGGAAAAAAAAAACTAATGTGCAAGAAGGTCATAAGCTATCACCAAAATGCAGCCTTCATCATGTCCTCCAAGGATGAATGATTGAGATAGGCCGAAGAAGTGGCAACAGCCTTATTTAGCAGGCTGTAATTCTCATAAAGGGAAGATCTCACAGTGAGTGACTGACATGCTCTCTTGATAGTGAGTGAAATTCATCTAGAGATGGTGGATGCTGAAATATCAGCTGAGCCCTTTAAGTGAGAAAAAAAAAATCATTTAATACCCATCCTTGTTTCTTTAAAAGATGCTGAAAGGAACCCAAATGCTCTAACAGGTCAAAGGAGTCTATCCTATCTCCATCACAGATGCAACTGAGATTGAAGATCTCTACTGGAGATTGCAGAAATGAAGAAGTTGGGTTTTAAAAGAAAATCAATCTGTCATGAAAGGAAAAACCAGAGTCATTATTCCCACTGAACTGGCAATATACCTCCTCATGATAAAGTTTCATCAAAATTCTTCAAAGGCTTGCAAAATTATGGGTGTAAACAGCAAACCAGGGCATGTAATTCACTTATTCTCCACGATGAAACAGCAGCTAATGAAAAAAAAAGTTTTATATGTAAGATTTTCAAATGAAGACCCATAAAACACATGAGATTCCATCTGGCATCAAGAAGTGATATGCCAGTCTCTGCAGTTTAAAGTACTTAAAAAGATCCATTAAATGATGGTAGGAGCTAATGGCTGGGCTGCCTTATACTCTTTGATTCTGGAAGCTGGATATAATCTCTCCTCAGAAAAGAACAGAAAATCTGCAGTTGTAGAAGGAGAGGGACAATTAGGATTAACGTGTTTCCTAGTGTACCAATTACAAAAGATTGTCAACTACCCATCATCACCCTTTGAAGTAGATCATCTCCAGGCCTGAATGATGCAGCTGGCAATCTTGTTTGAAATCTTCATCCAGCAGATAGATTGCTTGAAATAAACCCAGAATGAAGGTACAGAATCTGCGGGCTGTTGTGAAGAAGTAGATTCTTCCACTTATCAACACCCTGGTTTGGTCTATCATCAAGTCAAGAAGGTTGCTGAACCAAGACTTTTGAGACCAAAGAGGTGCTAACATGATAATCTGAGCTGTGGATGTCCTGACTTTTCGAAGAACTCATGGAATCAATTGCAGGGTAGGAATGAGGAAGTGGACAGTCAATCCCACTTGAGATTGAAGGTGACCACTGCCCAGACTCTTTGGTCTGGGACTACGTCGATATAAAACTGGAACTTGTTGTTCAGTCTAATGGCAAAAAAAATTCCACTACAGGCTTTGCCCTCAGACTGAACAAGGACTCAGAAACCATTCTGTTAGAACTAACTTGCCTATCCTGAACAAGCTGTCTGCAAAAATTATTTTTCTTTTCTGGAGTGGGTCAAACAAGGAGAATAATACTTTCTGTCTCTGCCCTGTATAGAAGATTCCAGAGAGATGGGTCCTGAGTGCCTTCCTGTCATCTGAGGAATGCAGCCACCAATGTGCTGTCTGAAGAGACCAACACACAATGACCCCTGATTTGATCTATGCATCCCTGCATGGTTGAAGAGCACAGCTCTCATTTCCAAGCTGTTTCTGTGGAGGAGACTTTCTTCCTGTCGATGAACTCATTCTGGTTCAATATGAGTGTCCCACCCTGAATATGATGCTTCAGTATACAGACAGGGGTAGAATTTGAGGCATGCAGTGGAATTCCAGTCTAAATTTTTCCTCATTGTACCACCATCTGAATTGGTACTAAAATGCTGATCCTAGAGGAATGAGGACTGAAAGAGAATCTTTGTGAGATTTCCAGATTGCCAACCGGAGAAGCTGAAGAGGATGTAAATGGAATCTTCCTAGGAGTACCAGGTCTGCCATGGTATACAAGGTCTGCAAAATTGAAAGGTAAATCCTGGCTGCCAATGAAGTCTTGGCCTGTAGAGTAATCAAAAGACCCATGATTCTGTTTATCTTGTCTTGGGGAACATGAATCTGGCCCAGATAGATGAAGATATTCGTTCCTTTGTAAACAAAATCCGGAGGGCTGTTCCATTAAAACACACATGGGACCCTGGGAAGGCACTTTTAAAGTGCCAACCATTGATGCAATTTAGAATTTTCATATCATTTTAATATGAACTCTGTGAATCAAAGTACCCTGGAATATATTTTTAAAAAACTGCCTTCCCTGGGTACCATGTTATGTTTTAATGGAACAGCCCTGAGAAGAAGTGTAATCTGATGTTTGGTACAAGTCCTAGTTGAGTTACTGT
This sequence comes from Megalonaias nervosa, assembly GCA_016617855.1. Classification (NCBI taxonomy): domain Eukaryota; kingdom Metazoa; phylum Mollusca; class Bivalvia; order Unionida; family Unionidae; genus Megalonaias; species Megalonaias nervosa. Next base: position 45,749 of record JAECUM010006919.1, read on the forward strand.
TGACCAACAGCTGGACACTGATGTAACTCAGACTATTTCCATCTGTTGTGCAGAAGCTGGTCATCTACTTACTGGAGAACACCTCAGGGTGTACAGCTACTAATTCCTATCACAATGGTAAAGACCCTGGGTGCAATACAATGAAAACATATACCCCTGTATTGAATGTAAACAAGTGAAAACATATACCCCTGTACTGAATGTAAACAAGTGAAAACCTATATATATATGGATAATATTGAAGTGAATTTTGACAACCCACCAGAAAATTTTGTTTGAGTGTAAGGTAATTCCTGAACCAACGTAGAGAAGGGACTCGTCATGACCAAAAACACAAAAAAATTATCACTCTGTACTATCAAAAGAACTTTGGAGAAGTAACAGACTGAGGCATAAAGTTTCTTAATCAAAAGGAATATGAATATAATGTCTTGCACAGCAATAAACCATCACTGAAAAGTATTTCTGCCTCAAGTGAGATTTTCCACTACTGACAAGATGTTTTCAGGAAAAGAATGAAGAGATGCAATTGCACATGGCCCTATGATGTTGGGGGCAGACTGGGTCAACGCACGTGTTCTAAGAACTTTCTAGAACAGGAGGATGGTGCATATGACGCAGATGAGGGTTTTTCCATCTGGCACAGATGTGGGTTTTTCCACTGTGGAAAAGGTAAACTAAACAATAGTGACGTGTACATATTACTCATATTAAAATATTTTTTCAGTGAAATTTCATGGACAACTAAATTTACAGAAATTTTCCAGCCCATGCCAAGGTGCAAGATATGGAAAAAAAAAAAGAGAGTAAACAGTGATAATTAACCTTAAATTATGCAACCACTAGTTGGTGTCTAATTACTGAAAAGCTGTGTTACCTACAGTATTGGGTTATTATATCTTTTTTTCATGGATTTGAAAAGTCAATAGTTATACTGATTTACATGTTTCAGTCTGCAGCAAATTATTCAAAAGTGTTCAGCCAAATATTTATTAGCTGTCATGGCATGAAAGAGTTATACCATCAATGCAATGAAAACTTGAGAAAGGAAAGACACTGGTACTCAAAAACATGCTAGACCATGATTCCACTAGTTTTGAGATAAAAATGGGTTTCTTGTATAGTGTACAGTTTCAACTCATTAACAGCACTATATACCATATTTATTTTTTAAAAACAATTATTCTGAATGAGAGTTACTCAATCACTGAATGGAATTCACTGGAACAATACCACCTTAAATGCAACTGCTATATTTTCATGTCTTCTTGCAAGGAGTCATCAGGGGAGGTAACAATATGAAGTCTTCTATTACAGTGATAAGAATCTATTTTATATGCTTTGGTGTGAAAATATATTTGTCTTTATATCAAACACAAATATACATGTGCACCAATTAACTTATTTTTTGTGGGCTGTTCCATTCCAAATATTGCACAGAAGTCAAAGTGACATTACTTTGGTCCATCTGTACTCTACTGTATGATATTGCTTCCTATTGTGTGTTAACAACATTACAACAAAGGCTGCAAATCCCACAGAGGAATTAAGCAATTTTCTTGCACAGTGTGCAAATCTGAATTAATCTTTGTTAAACTTACGAGTGAAGGTTGTGCACTCCTCCTTCTATCTGGGATGATTGTGTTCTTTTCTCAAACTTCAGTTCTCCAGAGTACATCATGGATCTGCAAATAAAGGAGTTTCTTTTATCAGACATACTAAATAACTTGGATAAAAGCGATTCAGTGATCATACATTTATATGGAAAAGCATGCAGTATTTTTTTTTACAGGAAAAGTGTGTGAAAATATGTCTTCAAAGAAAAATAAAATTTAAAACAAATACTCTTTTCTTCAGGTGCTAATTCTGTTTCTAATTGAGTGATTAGTATAACTATTTATCTATCTGGCTATTTCTGGTTCTACTTCAATGCTGTCTATCACAGTAGGTCAGTCAGTGGAGCCTCAGACTCATAATCCAAGGATTGTGGGTTCAATACCCACACACAGTTTAATAGTCCCCTATGTATGAACTAGTAGGGTATAGCTGACTTTGAAGGTTATTGACCAATGGGTCTCAATATCCTCGACCGTTGGTCAAGGTTTGCAGTCTTAATTGAAACTTAATGTTGAGCAGAAACCGTTATTTTGTAATCACACTTACCATGATAATGTCCTCTGATCCCAGAATCAAAAAGTTTCTATATTACCCAAAGTGCAAGTCATCTGCAAAATTTGGTAAAGAAACAAAGGTTATTCTGCAAAATAGTTTTTTGTGGGGTAAAACAAATTTGGATTATGTGATCCTTACTTGCTACAACTACACAGTTTTCCATTTCTCTGACTCCTAGTCCCCAAGCCAAAACTAGTTACTCCCTCCTCCAATTAGTATTAGAGGTCCAGAACTGAAAAGAACATGACCCCGGTTGGACTCCTTAGTCATACCCAATAGATGGAATATCTTCTCTTTTGACTTGGACCAAAACTACAGGACATCAAAATGGTGGGAGGAGGAAGTCTTAGTAATAGAAGTAGTTGATAGGGCTACCATATAGCCCTTAACAGTCCTAAATAGCAGAAATGCATTCTCTCTCTTCAAACAGGAATAGAAGAAAATCAGTGACTGTGCTTATGGAGGACATCCAGGAATAATACATTTCAACTTGTATTATGAGCGAAGCATGAAGGTGAAGAATCAGTGGGCTGCTGTACACACAAGAGTCTCTGTCCTGTGACAGAAGGTTCCTCCTCTAGGCAATGTTCTGGGCTGGTCTATCAACAGGTTGTGGAGATTGTTGAACCACAACCTTTTGGGCCAGAAAGGGGTTATCAAAACAAGCCCACCACTGGTGATCGTAAGTGCTCAATCATCCTGAATGGTGGGAAGATTTAAGTGAACAAACAATCCCACTTTTGGCTGAAGGAGTAAACTACCCAGGCAAAGTAAAATGGAGTGTGTTGTTTACCTTTGTCACAAAAAAGTCCTCAAAGGGTTCTCTCCCCCCATTCTGAACAGGGAATCTGCTACAGATTCATGCAGAGACCATTCTCTGAGGACTACCTTGCCTCTCCTGACCTCTCCGCCAAACTATTCTTCTTGCCAGTAATTTGAAGAATTCGATCCCTTCCAAGGTTGCCCAACAGAGGTTCCAAACCTCCATACAAGGAGAAGCAGCAGAGATGCTCATTGCCAAATAGGGAAATTAAGGACACGAGGGTAAAAAATTGGTCTATGGAAACTTTAGGGATACTTACCACAGCAAAGACACACACCAAAGGTTTACAGAAACACTGCCAATTACAGTTTGCAAATAAGCACAAATGTTGTAGAAATTTAATTAAAAACAACAAACACGGTACATCATGAAGAAAGCACAAGTGAAATGAAGTGTTCCAGGTGACAGTGTGAAACTGATCACATTATATGAATTACTGGAAAAGACTGGGGAGGACTGAAAAGAACTGTTCTGAATAATAGCATGTTATCTGCTGAAAACTTGTCTTATGTCACAAATTACCAGAAAAGACTGGAAAGGACCAAAAACACTCTCGAGTTATTATCTTGGAAACTGATAATACATTACAAATTACCAGAAATGTCTTGAAAGGACTGAAAATACTCTCATATGACTTCAACTTCTGCAAATTTTTCTGTTTTGGTTTATTTCTGTAGGAAAAATCATAATTTTCTATGGCAGCATGATTCATGAACAGATTTCTCAATTCGGGACATCCATGCCCAATCTGGGATAATGGGCATCTCTGAAAGGAGTACATGTGCCTCCCTGTAGCCTTAGGTACACTATCATCAACGTGTTGTCAAAGAAGGACATTAACAGCCACTCTTTACATGGGTGAAACTCCCTTGAAGGGCTAAAAATATCACCTTCCAAACTGTTTATGTGGAGGGTTTATTCTTCCCAGAACTATGAACCCAGATGAAGTATCCCTTCTGACTCCAAGTGCGTGCCCCACCCTGAATCTTTTGCATCCATGAACAGACAGGAGCTGGGTTCAAGGGCATGCATGGAGATTCTAGTCTAAAACTAGTCTCAATTTGTCCATCATCTCAAGAGGTAGTGAAATTCATATCCTCTAGAAATCTGAGCTCATGGGGGATCATGTGTGGTTTACAGTTTGCCTGGAGAATAAACTGGAGGGGGCACAATGTGCAGTCTCCCCTGGGGAACCAGGTCTGCCATGGTATTTAAGGTCCCCAGAAAGGATACATATAGATGAGTCTACAGTAAAGTCTTTGCTCTCAGCACCTCCAAAAGGGCCAGTATTCTGTCTATTCTGTCCAGTGTGATACAGACTAATTCCCCCATTCATTAGGAAATTCACATATACATGATCCTGAGAAGGAAATGGGTCTGATTTCTCTTGGTTTGGCAAAAGGCAAGTTGGGTCATTATGGATCAGTAGCAAGATCGATCTTGCCAAGGGATTCCACGAAGTCTTTGTGCATCAACCAGTCACTAAAATACTGCAGGATAGGGATCCATAGTGACTTTAGGTGGGCAGTAACTACTCCCGTTACTGTGGTAAAGGCTCTGAGTGCAGACGCTATGTTGAACAGTACTGCATGAAATTGCAAAAACTTTCACTTCAGACAAAACTGTAGGTACTTTCTGCGAGGAGAAAAAAATTCAGATGCGAAGTTAAGCATCCAGTAGGTTGAAGGAGATTGCCCAGTCACTGGGCCTTCAAGCATTCCTGACTGAAACTGTGGTCTCCATCTTGAAAGGTTCCTCTCGGAAAACTTTGTTCAGATGGACATGTCAATAACTCCTCTACTCCTATTGACACCAATAAGTTGTCCTACCAAAGCAAAATCTCCTACCTGCTCAGTAATTACATGAATATTCCTGCTTCAGATCAATTATCAGACCTATTTTTACTGTCCCCATACCACTTAATTCTTTTTAAGTTTCTATACTTTTCAGATCAAACAATAAATAATATTTTGCAGAGCACTCATTTTGTTCTTGTACAATATTCTCTTGTTCTTGTTTGCTGTTGTTGTTGTTGTTGTAGGGTTTAATGCCATTTTCAGCACAAAATAGGCTATACATTGTGGCCAGTATTAATGGTGGAGGAAGAACCTGGGAAAACCCCGGAAAGAACCACCGACCCACTAGAAGCTACTGGCAAGCTTTCTCACATACCCACATTGGCCGAATCCGAGACTTGAACCCATGCAGACAGAGGTGAGATGGCAGTGATCTGTAACGGTGAGCGCTTTAGACCACTCAGCCACTCGGGGCCCCTTCTTGTTTGCATGCATGTACTTATTATCTAGGTTTTACAGCATTTTTTGTTCTAAAATCCCTGGCCCCTAAAGATGAGTAAATGATCCTCCACCCCAACCACCCCCGTTCTAAAATCCCTGGCCCCATAGATGCAAAAGTGATTCCCCACTCCAACCGTTCCTCTTTTATGCCTCTCACTGATAGGCAATCACAACTCCAATAAATAAAATCCTGGTCTAAACACTGATTGTCATTGTTAATGCCAACACACCAAATGTCAATGAATACTGACTCTGAGATGGTATCTGAAATGATTGTACCTGATTATACCTGAAATGTTGGATAGGTAACAAGTATAAGTTAAGCAGATTCAGTCTCCATTATGAAGTACTCACATATAATGTAGCCTCACATATGACATAGATTCTTTCCAGTCAACACCTAGCCCTGATTTAGAATCTTGTAATGCTGTCGGTACATGCCCATTACATCATGGTCTATCCAGTGGTCCAAAGAACTATATGTTAACCAAGGTTAACTGTTATAACATAGTCTATTCTGTGGTCCTGAGAACTTTATTTTAACCAAAGATGACCATTATAACATTGTCTGTTCTATAGTTCTGAGAACTACATATTAACCAAAGTTGACTGTTATAATATATTCTATTATGTGGCCTTGATAACTACATGTTAGTTGGACCGCTCCAATGGCTTAGAGGTTAGAGCGTCCACCTTAAATGTGGGAGGTTATGGGTTCAAACCCCAGCAGAGTCATACCAAAGACTTATAAAAGAAATGGTACTAACAGCTGCCTTACTAGGCACTCAGCATTAAGAGGCTAGTGTTAGGACTGGTTGGAATGGCGTCAGGATAATGTGACTGGCTGGGACATGATGCTACATGTCTGCAGCATGATGCTCCAGTGATAGACATCACTATAAACTGCCAAACTGCTGACATTGTAGTGATATGACTGAAAAATTGTTAAAGTTACGTTAAAAAATCCAAATCACACACACACACACACACACACACACACACAAAGCTACGTCAAAAAATCCAAATCACACACACACCATTGTTGTTCAGCAGGTTTGCGCAAGCTTAAATCAAGAAGTTGATATGTTGTTTGCTAGACCATCTTGTACACAAAAACATTTATTTTCTCAAACTTTTGCAATGGTGTATACGGAAAATGAATCGGTGATCTTGGTTCAAACAAGCAAATTCTTAGTGGTTTCTGTTGTTTGTATTATAAATACTATTTCCAGCCAGGTATATGTGTCTGCTCATAGTTCTTAAGGTAGACATTGCAGCAAATTTTACAGTTTGATCTACAATGGCGGTGTGGCCCTTGGGCCATCTAAAATGCCCTCATGCGGCCTTCAGGGTGGCTTGAGTTTGAGAATCCTGGTGATACTGGAAACTAAATGTAAACTGAGAATGACTGTTATAAGATATTTATACTGTGGTCCTGACAACTACAATCAATTGAGGTTGACTGTCAAACCATTATCTATTCTGTGATAATGAGAACAATATACTCCACTCCCTTGACAACACACAATGTCCCAAACATACTAAAAGTTTTTAAGTTGTTTAGTTAGTGCAATATTCATGCCATGATTTCATTGCAAGTAATAGCCAAAGTTTGCTCATCCTTGAGCAAATCTCCAAGTGCCAATTCAAGAAATTTAAGTTTATTACAAACTTTGGAACTTGCCTCTCCATAATGAACCACATCTATCAAACAAAGCTTTGAATTAAGAGAGTACTCCTTTTACTTGATTGCCTTTCTATCTCTGATCACATCTGTGAATGACTAGGATAATTTAAGGTAGTTTAGTTGTTACTTGCACAGTAATATTTTTAACAGTGTTTGAGTGGTCAATTGAAATGAGTTGACCTGACACGTGACTGTGACCATAGCTCTTACACATGTGGGATTTGTATGCCTTTCAACTTTTTGTTTACTGCATTCCCTTTACTTAATCTGATACAAGAGACATAATTAATGTGATAATACAAAGCAGGTCTGCTTTTAACCGAGTGTGACAATACAACAAAAAATACATCTGCAAACTGGCAGTTAATTAGATTCTCACAGAAACACCCAAAGACATAGCTTTGACAGTAGACTGACATGTTCATCTTTGAACACAAGAGGGCATATCGCATTTATGATGGTTACACTGAAACTGAATTAAAATAAACAACCAAAACAGAAATTTTACTTGACAAAACATATTTCATTGCTATTTATTTCTTAAAGTGTTGCCAATGGTAGACATTACTGACATTTTCACTGATCAAAATTTTATCAAAGATGGTTATTTACAGCAGTGTCCTGTGAATATTCTTTTAAAGAAAATGTAGCAAAATATAGGACTTATTATTAGAGGTAAAGAATTTCATGGCATTTTGGACAATAAAATGAGCAATATATCAGGGTTTCATTTACCAATTTTGATCTAGATTTCATCACATTCAACATGTGTCAATTCTTTGGGCATTTTTAGATGAAAAAAAGGGATCCAGACTGCCCCCACATAAATGGGTTCACAAGTTATCATGGGAGCGGTGTATTAACAAAAGTTGACAGTTATAACATATCTATTCTGTCATCCTGAGAAGTACATATTAACTGAGGCTGACTCTTACAACATATCTATTCTGCAGTCCTAAGAACTACAATTTAAACGTAGCTGATTGTTATAACATGATCTATTTCAAGGTCCTGAGACATATCAACTGAGGTTGACCGTTATAACATAGTCTATTCTGGGGTCCTGAGAACTACATGTTAACTAAGGTTAATTTTTATAAGATGTGAATTCTGAGGTCCTGAGAACTAAATAATAACTAAGGCTGATTATTATAACATGGTCTATTCTGTAGTCATGAGAACTACAAACAAATTAACCAAGGCTGACTGTTATAACATGGTCTACTGTGTGGTCATGAGAACTACAAATAAAATTAACCAAGGTTGACTGTTATGTTCTGTGGTCATGAGCAGTACATGTTAACTGAGGTTGATTATCTATGCTACCTGAGCATGGAGAGGCTTCGGGCCCCAATATCCTGACATCCATGCTGAATACCAGCAATCAGGTAGGGAACAAATTTGTGGATGGTCCCCTTGTCAACAATGGACCCCGACACGCCCTGAGCTACTTTCAATTTGTCACTCTCGCTGAAAAGAAAAGGTCCAGTAACTAAAAATTGGAGAGGCAATATACACATTTTTTAAATGTTTCACTAAAAATGACGAATAGCTCATCAAAAAGACAACTTTAAAAAAATAAATAAATAGGACCGAGTGCCATTTAAATGAGAAAAATGCTATGAAATCTAGTTGTTATTGGCAAATAGTGCTAACTTCTCTTCCACAACACTGTTAGTGGTTCAGATCATGTAGCTGAACAATACATTTTAAAACTGAATGCCCAACAACAGCAACAAAAAATGTGTAGTGATTTGGTAAAGCAGAGCCCATGGGTCACTGCACCTTTATTTTAAAAATGACTCACTGAAAAGACCAATGGTCTATAGAAAACACAAATTTTATAGGCAAATAACAGGAATTATTGCCCACCACATTTCACTGGAAAAAGGAATGTGTAATCTTTGACAGGAAAGGACTAGCTGACATTTGTAACATAGAAAATGAGTTAACATACACTGTGAAAATTAATAGGCTTCTTTCTTATCCAACTTGTAATTCATCCACAAAATTTGGTGAAAGTACATGGCTGCAAACTGAAATTTAGGTGCAGTAAAAACAAAAACATCTTCTTGAAATTGACCTATGATCTCCTGACCCCCAAATCAGTAGGTTTCTTCTATACCCCAAGAGCAAGCCATCCATAAAGTTTGGTCCAGGTCTGTGATGAAGAACTAATGTTATTAAGCAGAAACCAGTCAGTCACCTTGACATTTGAACTTCTGACCACCAAACTCAAGTGCAAGCCATTCACAAAGTCTGATCCAGGAACGTGATGTAGAACTAATGTTATTGTGTAAAAACTGTTTTTCTTCTGCCAGTCTCAATGACCTTAACATCTGAACCATGAATTAAACAGGCTATCCTCAAAGTTTAGTAACTGAAGATAAGGCATTTCATAAATATGGATAAAAAAGAATACAAATGTGTCCAGTTTTTCTTTTCAGGCCAGGGAGAGACATAGTGAGACAGAGAGAAAGAGAGTGAGAGAACACCTCGAACTTAATCTAGGCCTTCATAATATGTTTCGCTGATTTTGTGAGTTTAATGCCATTTTTCAGCACATAGTAGGCTACACATGGCAGCCAGTATGTTTGGTGGAGGAAGAACGTGTGAAGACCACTCACCCATGGGAAGCTACTGGCAAGCTTCCTCACATACCCATTTAGCTGAGCTGAGACCAGAACCCACGAGGACTCTTCCTAATGTAGTCTCAAACTAAATTTGGTTTCAATCCAAATCAGTCACAAGTCATTAAGCAAAATAATTTTTTGTGACAGATGGGATGTGACAGATGAACATGCCTTTTAGAACAAGAATACAATAAACAGTAGATTACATAATCCCCCCCTTGTTTAAAAGTCATCTATGTAACTAGAAGAGGACAGTCAACTCTAAAAATTATTGACCAATGGGGTCTCAATGATCTGGATCTTCAGTCAAAGTATGCAGTCTTCAACTAAACTTGTTGTGCAGAAACCACTAGTTTCTTATAAGACTTACCATGAACATGACCTCTGACCTTTAAAACCTCAATGTAATATTTAGGGTTCTTTCTTACTCTAAGTGCCATCCATCCACAAAGTTTGGTAAAGAAAATCACTCTACAACAAAAGTTACTGTGCAAAACCCATTTTCTTTTCCGTGATAATTATCCTGACCTTTGACCTTATGAACCCCAAATCAATAGGCCACTTCTGTAAGTGCAAGCCCTTCTCAAACCTTGGTCAAGGCTGATGGTTATTTAACTTATGATACATAAGGCAGCTTGGACCTTGACCTTTGACAGTTAGACCCCAAAATCAATTGGCTTGTGTCTTTGCCAAAGAGTAAACCATCCATGAAGTTTCTTCCTATTCCAAGCTACTTACAAAGTCTGGTAACTGTAGAGGAATACTGGAGTTACTGTGCAGAAGATGGATGGATGGATGGATGGATAGATGGACATACATAACAATGACTGAACATCACAACATGATATGCTCTGCCTTATGTTGGGCATACAAATAGATGAAAGGATAAGTAAAAGAGTAAATTTTGTTGGTGAGGTGGATCCTTACCTGAAATATCGACTTTGGCTACTCTTATGTTTCTCCATGGCATCAAGAGATCCCATTCCTCTGTACTTCTTCAAGCGGACACCATCAGCAAAAAAATATTCCCCTGGAGCTTCAGATGTCCCTGCTAGCATGGAACCCATCATAACTGAAGGAACACAAAACTGTCAAGAACCCAAATATATGGACCCTCCAATTTTCCAGACATAATATTTTCAAAATTTCCAGACACTATGCATGCTTTTTAAAGCCAACAAAAAAATAAAACATTCAAGTTGGAATGTTTTATCCACACCTTACCACCACAGTACAAATGACCATCAGATCACGAAACCCCTTTGATTACCCATATTACTATACAGATTAACTGAAATTGTTGTCAATAGGCTGCAAATAAAATAGTGGACACATGCACAACTTGTGATTATTCAGTGTGATATACCCCAAGGCCATGACGCATACAAGTTATGATCTTAGTAAAGTAAATTAACTTGTGTAATATAAAGTGCTTGTACATGGAGTTTATTATCTTTTTCCTTTGCCAGTAAGCTAAACTGGGTAGGTATGGTTTTGTCATAAAGCAGTCAACTTCTCCAACAGACAAGTTTCAGAAGTTGTTATTGAATGTTTTATTCAATGGCAGATTTTGCTCGATAACATCATGTGCATGTATTTTGTCAATCTTCAAAACTACAGTAGCATTACAAATGATGTCATTCTGTAGGGTTATTTGGCTTATTACATATTTAGGGCAATCATTACCTTATCTGGAATTGTACTGTTGTGATTGATTTCACCCTAAGTAGTGAAGCCCAAAGAGACCTTAAAGGTGTTAGAGAGAACTGTCCTATAGCCCTTAATGGTGTAAATTGAAAAATCTTTTTTTCCCATGAGAAAAAGAAGAAAATCTGCAACTGCAGTTCAAGAAGAGCAGACAGAATTAAAGTTTTTCCTACAGCACCAATTACAAAAAATTCTCAATTGTAAACCTTGGAGGTCAGCTGCCTGCTAACCTGAGTGATCATTTTAGAGAAGTGGTCATTACATATTTTTTTTTATTTTTATACGAGCCAGATATGAAGATGTATCCAAAAATATCCTCCATATATAAGTTTGATGTTGCTACTAAAATAAAAAAATCAAGCCACACTAAATAATTTCTATTATCTAATATTAAACACCATTTGCTTTGAAAATGGGGTATTTTTCCTTGGTGGCTGTCCCTGAGGCATTCCTTTATTTTCACTTGAAATTCCCTTTTGATCTTGTCTACAAAATATTTGCTGCATGTGTAACATGTGAATAATAAAAAATGTTAAGTCTGGTACAATGACCTCTTGCTTTTAAATATTTGAGGTTGTATAAGTGCTTCTAAAGATTTTGGAATTTTCCATTTTAATGCCAATTGTGCAACCTGTATTGAAATTTGGAATTTTATAAGTGAATGATATACCTACGAAATTTTGAAGGTTTGTTCAGCCTTTTAAGGTTTTAATTTTGGACCACCACATTTCTTCAGGCAGTACCTTCTTTTAATTATCTGATAAACTTATGTCAGAGAACATTACAGGATCTATGTTGGGATTGGTACGAGACAAAGAAATCCCATCCTGGTGACTAAAAGATAAAACTCCGAGAAGAGGTTTCCTTGTCTTAGTGCCAACTGCTACATTATTTTTTTTTAACCATCTGATTGTGACTTTATTTTATGAACTAGATAATCAAGCTCTCATACTGATTTTGTGATTTATGCCTATAACTGATTGCTGAAACCTGACAGCATACATTTTTCACAAGGAGACAAGCTACCAAAAATGGCTGACATGATATATGAAAAGTAAGGATTGCAACTATGTAAGATTCTTCTGTCATGTGGATGAGAATAGAATATACAGCCTTCCTGACATTCTTTAAAAAAAAAAACTCTCATACATGATACCTTATCAAGTGTTCTTAGTCCTTACCTGTGGATGCTCCTAATGACAATGCCTTGATGATCTGCCCTACAGTGGATATGCCTCCATCGGCTATCACGGGAATGCCAAATCTACGGGCATATTCTGCTACTTTGTACACTGCTGTGCCCTGGGGTCTGCCAACTGCCATCACTGCTAACACAAATGAAAAGGTTTAATGTCACACAGCACAATCCTGGTTGTAGAGGGCTGATTAAAAGTTAACCCTTTCAGCACTAAGCAACTTCAATGGAAGACTACCATTCAACACTCAGTAACTGTCAAGATGTTTCATAAATGTAGGCGACATATTTTCAGCGACTTCAAAACATTTTTTTTCTTGTGATAGGAACACATACATGGTATCATTGTAGAGAAGACAAATTCAGGTCTGTGAAAATATACTCTTATGCAAGTTCAGTTGCACACAGGTGATCATACAGGTAAATGAAAAAGTAAGTTAAAGATAAATTTCATGGTATTCAATCAAAAATGTTAAATGAAGCATTTAAAGCATAATATGTGGCTTCTTTTTGATCCAATATCATGTTGTTACAAATCATGGTTTGAATAATTGCAATATTGTCACATTTCAGGGGAAGCCACATGCGCATAACGAGATTTTTACAGGTGTTAAAAAATTTACAAGATTGTAAGTTCTTCTTTATGGAAATAAATATGCAAAAAAACACCTATATGCTTTGACTGTAATCATACCAGACTAATTTAATAAATGTCCAATAGAGTTTTGGGCAGGCAAATTATTTACTTGTGTCATCAACAAAATGCAGGTAGCATTTTACCTGGACAAACATGTCATGTGACACAATCTCTCCCAAGCTGGATCCATCAAGTCAGAATTTCTTACTTTCTGACAAATACAATGAATTCTGTGTCAAAAATCATAACTTCCATCAACATACAAAGGCCATAAAAAGTCGGTATTTCAGATAATGTGAAACAAGTCCAAGCACATTTGTATTGATCTGGGTCAGTCTCTAGCTTCTGGTGTGCATCTATATTTGAAAATCTTGCCATGTCCAAAATTACAAAGTCACTATAAAATATCTTAAAATATTCAAGAATATTTAAGATCAATCAAAAGCTCGTCCTGGGTCTATGCAATCAGAAAATGTGTGTATATTTTATTCCAAGTGAGATTTAATCCACTGATTAAAATTCAGGTGTAGTACAAATCGGCAAGTTTAAAGCCTTAAAAATACTAATTGTCATTAATATTTCCAACAATATTCATCTATCCTTATTGCAAAAGCTCTCTTTCATTCTTGTTTATATTTACAAGATTAAAATTCCCATTAGTTTCAAATATTTCGTCCTGGCTATTCCGACTCATCATTCGATGAGTCCGCCATTTTGGATGCACTTAAGTGACTTCGAAGATTACCACTTATAGATCAGAAAAGCCATTTTTAAAGTCTGAATGTATCCAAATGGTATACAAAAATGAATCATACAATGACATAAGTATTTACAAATGGGGGATCCATGATACTGACCAATCAGAGAATATATTGTCAAAATGAGACATGTACTGGAGACCAGTATACCTGTCTGCAGTGCTGATAGGAATTATTGTTCCTGGACCAGTTTACTGGTCTGCAGTGTTGAAAGATTAAGTTCCAACAATGTACTGATATAGAATATGGGGCCATAACTCTGCTCAGCAACTGATGCAGAACACTAACAAATGAACTCGGGGAAGGTCTCATCAATACTGAACAGAACAGAATATAATATTGGTTGAGCCTTAAAAAAAACGATTTTCTTGTATCAGAAAGAAAGTGGGTGGGTCTGATAATCAGGGACTACAACTCTTTTAAATGATGACAGCAGATATTTGGTTAAAATCCAGTAATAATTAAGGGGGAGTTAAATACACTGTTTCTGACAATAATGGACTATAATTGCAAAACAATGACATAGAATGCTGATAATCAAACTCGGCCAATGTCTCATCAGTGTCTTGCTTCTACCAAATTTGGTTGAAATCCAGTACTTTTTATGGGAATTAATGTGGAAATGAAAGTGAGTTGGACAGATGGAATGACAGGGACAAGCTGAATTTTCTGCAATAAGTAGAGGTCAGTAAGTGCAAAAGCTTCCCCACCTTCTTGTGTGATGCAGATGGAGCCACTGCCCATTCCAACCCTTAGTCCATCCACTCCTGCATCTATCAGATTCTTGGCCTGAGCTGCAGTAACGACTGAAAATAAAAACAAAATTAAGGATCTTGTGAGAAAAACATCCTTGTTGATCCTGATCTCTGGCCCTATGAACCAACAAAACTGAGGATGTTTAATGACATACAACTTTCAATCAAAGTTTCAAGATCATCAAGAGATGCAAGGAAATCCAGTGAAATGTAATTGAGCCATATCCTAAGCTAGAAAAATGAAACATGCAACTCTGATGAAATCTTTGAGAAATTTGCAGTAGATTAGACACAAGTGCAATCTGGAGATCAAACAGCATTTATAATGAAAGAATTAATACTAAGTGAAATCAGATGTCCTGGTTGGATTTGCTATATAAAGGATTACCCACTCTCATAGCTTGTAAGCTGCCATATTGACAGTCATGTGATATGTAGAAACTACATCCAGCTAAGAAAATTAATGAACTATTCTTACCAGTAAAGTTTCCAGTGAAAGCTACAAGCTACTGCCCATGATGAGGCTGTGCTGGTTAATTGGGTATGGTGGTCATCCAGGCTGCACCCACCAGATTCAAATCTTACTTTTGCAAAGCTTGATCCAGGACATAAAATCTCAAGAAGGTTCACTGTGCATGCCAGCCAACAGCTTCTGTTATGTCTTGGATTGAAACATTATGTTTGAAAGTGAGGCTCCAAGCGCGCTCTAATTTCATGAGCTGAAAATTTGTCAGGCAAATCTGATCTTTTGAGACTTTTTGAGTACATCAAATATATAACCTACTTCTGCCATGATGACAGGACCTAAGGGGTGATATCCTCTTTCCTGGCCTTCTCCAGGAGAAAGGGATGCTTTTCTCTGTGTGCTTCAAGTAATGCTTGTGGACTTGAACAGGGTCTTGAATGGTTGCTCCTAAATATCTATCAATGACAGACTGTATCTGATACTTCTCTAATTGCTTGCAGACTGCAACCTATTCTTAGCTATAAATCCTGGATGCATCATTAGGACCGAAGAACTATCCAATCTGAATTGTGTCTGATTTGTATGGTTATATTTAGCTGGGAGCACCAATGCAGAAACTTCCAAACCAGAATGCACTGGTTAGGTGATTTGGTCACACACACCCCAATCAAGTTGTTAGACATAATAAGGACTCCTTTCCTTTAGAAATGGATCTTCCATACATGAAATGCCTTGATTATAGCTTTCATTTCCAGAAGGTTGATATGAGAGGCAACTCCTCCCGACCCCACTTGCCCAAATATTGGATGGCTTTCCTGCAGTTCTTCAGTACCGTACTTGATGGCCACCTCAATCTGCTGGTGATGCAATGCATTTCCTATCTCAACAGAAGACAACATGTGCAATCACTGTCTTTCATAATTGCAATCCACTTGTTCTTACCCTGACCCACTGGATTACAAATGAGATACAGTGTAAATATGATAGCAATATCCACACACAGACCTATCATAGCTTCCACACCAGAACACATGAGGTACAAATATATTTTGCACGTTATTACAATCTTTTCTTTAAATTCTACACTCAAATATATAATTTGCACACATGACCACACTACAACCACTGACTTTTTAAGTACTAAGTTCTTAACATGGTCAGCAGTTTCGTTTTGATAGTTTCCATTTCTGGCTGCTTGTGCAATTTCTCCTTCTTCAATGCAATAACTTGTGTAACAAAGGAGATTTTTCCGGTAGCTTCTGCCTTTTCATATAATTTGTCTAATGTTTTCCTGAGATGCTGAATATTCGGTAGCAATCAGAGTTTAGGAGATTGCCGAAGCCAACCTTCTCTTTCTGACACACTTCCCGAAAACACATTGGCCGACCTTGCATATAGCCATTTGCATAATTTTTGCATACCTGAAGTTTTCTGTTGCAGACAAAACCAATTTCTGGAATAAATTTGATGCATGATATGATGCATTCACGCCACATTTTAAAATCGTCCGTCGCAAAAGTATGCAGCGTATTGCCACATCTAATTTTTTTTTTATTTGCTGTCGCGTGATTGCTCATAGAAATTTTACAGGTACATTTACCCACAGATGTAAGTACATTGTGTAGAAAGCAACCTTTCTGTTAACAGGCATACGGCCATAATTTATGCCCAAAGTTTGGTTGCAATGCTGAAAAAAGGTCAATAATTGACTTCCGAACTTTAGATCATACACTGAAAATCAGAGGCTTGGATGAACAATAAGAACAAATTGTGACCGTTTTTATGTATATTTTTCATTTTCTTTTGTTTCAAGTTTGAATAGCTGATTCACCACGATTTAAAGTACAAAGATGTACCGCTGCCGCAGAAAATAAATCGAAGAAGAAGAATGATCATTTCAAAAGATTTGCACACTTTTTAATGTTCTATATAATCAGGTCCACGTGCAATTATAAATATCTGATTGGTCAAGTTTTGTAAACCACCAAACAGCAATCAATTTTTTTTCAATTACATGATGTAATGGTATGAAAAGAAACTTTCATACATTCATTTGTCAATTAATTTTATATTTTTCAAGGACTGAGACTTATTTTCAAGTACTTTTCAAAGTAAAAACGATTTTCAAGTACTTTTCAAGGATGAATAAAAATTCAAGTACTTTCAAGGAACCGTGCAAACCCTGTCTTGTACCTGTTTTTCACGAACATGTGCTGGTACATGCAAAGAGGTGTAAAGAAGTCCATCTACTAAAGCTAGACTGGCCCAGAGAACACAATATCGCATCACCTTCTGTTGCATTGAGCATCTCTTTAGCCGTTGTTTCAACTGGAGTGGTATGTGTGTTGGCTGTCTCAGCTTTTCACCAGTCCAATGTTGTTTCATCACCTCTAAAAGTCTTTCACCAGCAACAACTCTTACCTGGGTCTATAACCTTGGTGGACTGTGTCACTTCCTGAACTTGTCATTTCAACTGGGCAGTCAGTTCTGCTGGCACATCCACTGTCAGTTGCATCTATCTACCTTCTTGTTCTTTCGTTTGCACAGAGAGAGGTTCGATGTGCACGTCAGCATAATAGCTATGACCCCACCCCACCAAATCCATTAAAATTTCATACAATTCTGCTTAGAGAGCAATTATAATGTCATTATATCGAGAAATCCAAGTCCTTCACAAAATCTGCTGAAGAACAGCAAAGATGAAACCCTCCTATTGGCAGATGCTGAAATGCAGCATGCTCTATACTAAAAAGTACATGCACACTATCAATGCAGTGTATCGGACTGGCACTGCTCTGAACACCAGCATAGCTGGGACTGGAGCATTGTCAACAATCATTCCTGACCCCATTGTCACTGCCCTTGAGATCACAGCTTGATGCTGTGGTTTTATGTCTGTAGCCAGCAACTATCCAAGAAGGTCAGCCTGCAAGCATCTTGGCTGAATCAATGTTCAACACAAAGACAAAATATCAAAGGTGCCATGCACCAACAATGCGATCTCCAAAGATTTCAAGCGTATCCCTGATGAACTTGAAAAGTACACAGCCAAGAAAATGGAAATATATTTCACAAGATCATAAACTTCAATTATGATCAAAGAAGTGGCAAAAAAGGATCAGTAAATGCTGTGACAGTTTAGTGTTTGTGAAACAACTATGGATTTTTATCAGGACATAAGGTAACAGCTGCAGTGTCAAATGCAATGACAGTAAAATCCCCTTCTGTGCCAGTGTAACAGCATCTATTTTCCCTCATGTTCCTTGTAAACAAGGATTTTTAAAAAGGTAAATACTATAAATCTGCAGTGAGGACAGCAACTAAAAATTATGATGGGTATGATAAAAAAACTATATGCAGTGCTATATTGGCAAAATATTACAACTGAACCAAGACCAAACAATGTGGTATTTGTTTATAAAAATGAATACATGTTTAATCAATGCAATATTTAATCAATGCAGTACTAAATCAGAGTCAAAAACATAGTTTAGTCTTGAAAATAGATACCATATAGATGTTGGCATGCTACTGAACTTTGAAAAATTAAACTTGATGACACTGATGTTCAGAGCTTTGTTACTCTTCACGATACTCTGCTTAACAATGCCATCTTTTTTCAAAAAAAGATTCATTTTTGCCTTAAATGAATACCAAAAGATTGTCAAGTGACTGAATGAACTAATCTGGTTTCCATTTAGGAACTGCAACTAAAAAACAAAGCTTCTCCAGACCCGTGCAGTTGACAGGGGTGGGCTGGCCCTTATAACTCTGTAGAGACCACTGAAAAGATGAGCATCTTTCTCAAACATGCATATTTCAGCATTGCCAATGAACCATGGCATGCATTTTTTAAAATGATCTTATCTTTGCCACATGCCTACTCTCACCATCTCTTCATCACCACATGGAAGGCCTTTGGCCACCCTCAAAATAAAGGCTGTTCAGAAGCCCTGCTATGGACTACCTACCATTTCCACCAATAAGCTGTATACCCGGGTATAGCTTCTTGAGGTTCTTGATCATTTCTATTTGGAAGATGGAATTACCCTGGGATGAATCCTGCAAGGCATAATTAATAGATCAGTGCTCTCAGGCTAGGTTATCTTAACCTTCTGTACACCATACAGTTACTATGCATAAAGAACTGGCACCAAAAGAAAACAATGAATACTGTCTTATTTCTGTTAATTACTATCAGAAGATCTTTATCAAAATGGAACTTTATCAAAATGGAACAGTCGTACATGTGTAATATTCAGACACATGAAACAATTTAATAATTATATCAAATCCAGGGGCTAATGCAGTATTTTATACTCTGTGTGAGATTCTACTTAAAACAGCAGTACTGTCATTCAGAAATCGTAGATCCTCTAATGAAGTACATATGGTGCTGTTGCTGTTGTAACACATGTAATGATCTGACAACATAAAAAGATCATGAAAAATATTGTCAAAATAAATGTATTGCTTAGAACGTGACAAAGCTGAGGAATTTACTACCCTAATTCTTAAGTGTATTCAGGCCATTTTCCTCACATAAGAGTTATTTCCCTTTAATTTAATATATGTCAATAATTCTCAAATATTGGTGTAAGTTCTCTAAATAAAAGGAGAGATTCAAGTGGACCCAGTATCACTCATAATGGTAACTGACCAATGTTAATGTGTGAAACTGTGGAGAAGAAAAAAAAATGTTTGGAGCATTTAGTTGCTACAATGTCTATTAGGCCAAACAAAATATGTTTTTGGTTTCATCTTAAAAAAAATGGATTGGTTTGTTTGAATCATATTTTTTAAAACTAATTTGTTCCTGTCCATTTATTAAAGTGAGTCACAGTAGTATGACCTAATTTTATTCAACAATATGATGTTTTATGAGATTTATATACATGTTCTATATACAATTATTTCAATACTTTGCATTTGTCTGATATAACTTGCCATAAATATGAACCAACATTGATTAGCAGATAGTACCTTGTAATAACCTTTATTGAACCATGCTTCTAGTCTATGTAAAGTACGTGCTTAAAAATACAATGCAAAAAATAAACTTCATCATGAGCATGATCTCTGATACTGTTCTTAGGAGGAAAATGATCTGGTCATAACATTTAGAAAATCTGGAGTTCCTTTGTAATTGTCAAGTTTTACATTCTGTTTATTTGGTCAGAAAATTTCTAGGGTCAGCATTTGGAAAACTGGTGGGTTTGCATATATAGATTAATGAAGTTAATTTAAAAAAAGGAGATGGTTCAGGAGAAAAGTATATTAGATAATTGATTTTTTATTAAAGGTCCTAACTATCAATATAAATCCAAACTAATGCATGACTAATAAAATTTAATACATGAAAAGCCATAAAATAATGCCTACACATGTTATAATATAAAAAAACTAACATTTCATGCATTGTAAAACAAAACCATTTGAAGGTATTTAGTGGTTTTTAAGTTCTGTTGTACAATGATGTTACTGGTGTGCTCAGAAATACACAAACATCTACCTAGCATTGGTTGGTCTAATAACTCTTTCAAAAAGCACAACACAGCAAAATTAATTCTCTAAATTGCAGACACTTCAGTGCCATCCGAGTTAATGTTTGTCAAAATACCAGTCAAACTTCATTCGTTTTTCTTTATATATTTTTATATATAATTTGAAATATTATCTAAAGCATTTTTTAGCTAACAGATCATTCCATTTAATCCCTTTGGAGTGTGATTTTTCTAAGTTACATAACTTGTATTGAAATTCATGAATCCTGTATTCTAAAATTGCTTTTTGTAAGTTTGAAATGCTTTCCAAGGGGAAGCATTCTCTTCCCAACCCAAAACCTGAGCATCAACAGACCTGATCAAAGGTTAATTTCGTTGCTTTAACATGCAAACAGCTGCTTTGGCATCCATGCATGCATGGATCTGAATATTTATCTTGAAGTTTGAAGACAGTATTTAAAGCTTTATCAAAACTGACAAGAAATATGGCTTCAAGAGGTGTAACAAGCTCATCCAATCTGATGCTGCATCTTTGAATTAGTACAAGTAGATCCTGCATGCTATGGAACTCAAATCTTAGCAACATATGCATAAACATGTATTCCAAGTTGGATGAAAACTATATCAGGAATGTGACCTCCAGAGTGGTAAAAAGCTCACCTAATCTGATGCATGATCACTTCATTAGTATGCATAAACCCCACTCAATACTGAACTCATCGGAGATCTTAGTAGGTTTAAAATTGGATATAAATATGCCCTCCATAGTGGTTACAAGGTTAACCAATCAGCTGTGATATCACTTCATTAATATGCATGTATCTAGGTCATTATCAAACTCATCCGAGATTCTGATGATATAAACTCATATTCCAAGTTTGCTTGAAATCAGATCAGAAATATGGACTCCAGAGTGGTAACAAGCAATTGTTATGACATATGGACACAAAAAAACATGATGGATGACATAATGCACTAAGGACACAGGGTATTACCAACGAGCTTAAGGCCAGGCGAGGTAAAACCCCACCCCCCAGAATAAACAAGCAGAAACCTAAAGAATTTTCAAAACATGCATATTCATCGCAATACAAAAGCAAGGGTTACATCTTCTGGAAAATAATATTAAACACTCGTGCATATTAGAACTAGGTTTTTGAGACCCACCAGGAATATTTGGGGTTGGTGCTTTATGGTACAGCAACACAAGTAGGTTGTTTAGTGCTGGGGCAATCTGAGTAAGTGCCTTGTCCTAGAACACACAATGATAGCTGACCCAGGCTAGTCAGATGGTAGGATTTCAACCCACAGCCTTTTGGTCCCACAATAGGAATACTGTTGGTTGGGTCTATAAATTTGAGGACTGGAGAGAGGGTCCTGTTGTTTCCAGAGGGAATACTGTTTTTTTTGTGTCTAAAAATTATTGACTGGAGAGGGGGTCCTCTTCATTCCACATAAGGAATACTGATTGCTGGGTATACAAGTTGAAAGACATGAGAAGGGTACTATTGTTTCCACAGAAGAAATACTGTCTATTAGGTCTATAAATCTGGTTTTTACTAACCATAAAATCCATGTTAATTGGTAACCCATCAAAAATGGTGCATGCTGTATTATTCTGTGTACAAGCTTCCACAGGGTTTAAATTCTCTAAGGATCTGCTCTCATCACAATACGAAAGGTTTACTGTATTTGGGACTTACAAGAACAATGAAGTCTGCTCCTGCTTGGAGGAGCATATCCACTCTTGTCTTGTCCTCTGGATGTGTGCTCACAGCAGCACCCACCAGCAGCTGCTTCCTGAAACACATGGAAATTTGTACTGCACAGTAACACTCAGTTTACAGAATTCAGTCAAATGATTAATCTGATAATTTTATAGCAGCTTTTAAAACAAAAATACTTGTTCTCCAAAGACGGAGGCCAGTAAGCACTGTGTCAATTTTTTTAACCACTGGTTCTTAGGCCCACTGGTGTTGTGCTGAACCAGGATTAGGCAAGTAAATTTAGTTCTATCTTGTAGGTGTTATAATCACACTGATCAAAATGTTTTTTTTAAATTAACATGTTTTTCCTGAAAAACTTAAGAGGTCATATGGGCACAAACAACCAATTTAATTTCCACATAAGTAATATTTATTTAGGGCCAAATTATTATAATTTCATGATAAGGTCAACAAAAGTAAATTAATGATCTATCCAAGATGAAACTTTTGAAAAAGAAGAAATATTCTGCACAGCTTGCTTTTGAGAAAAATTTCCATGTATAAAAAAACTACTATAAAAATCTGGTCCAGTGCAAACTTTCCACTTTACAACCAGATATAATTTTTGCAGCAACAATAAAATGAAAACTAGTTGTTGTTGTTATAGGGTTTAATGCCATTTTTCAGTACAAGATAGGCTATACATGGTGGCCATTATAAATGGTGGAGGAAGAACTCAAGAAAATGCCGGAAAGAACCACAGATCCATGAGAAGCTACCGGCAAGCTTTCTCACATATCCACATTGGCCAAGCCCGAGACTCGAACCCACACAGACAAAGGGGAGATGGCAGTGATCTGTAATGGTGAATGCTTTTGACCACTCAGCCACTTGGGGCCCCTGAAAACCAAGTACTGAGGAAAATGTTCCCATACAAAGGCTTCAAATTCTGCTAAGTAGTTTTTTTAAGGAAGTATATATTTTTATAAACTGTTGCCATATTTGATGGAGGATAAGCACTATTTATATTAATTTGAAATAACTTTTTGCCTGGATGCTTTGGATCCAAATTTTGTCAAATTCTGTTGAGTGGATTTTGAGAGGCGTTTAAAGGTTTTTCTAATTTATACTAACAGTGATCATATTTGATGGTGGACAGATATCACTTGTACAAACTTTTAAAGTCTTTCATGCCAGGATCCTCTCTGCCAAACGCAGATAAAATTTATCCAGTAGTTTTTGAGAAGTTGAAGCAATAAAGATGCAGGACCATAACACAACCTCACCTGGCCTTGTGAACAGGTGAGCTGTAAATCTGAGAATTGTTTTGATTTCTCAACATTATGCCTATCTTTCACAGGTAACTGATCATAAACATCTTATTTTGCTGTCAATTATTGCTAAATGGTAGACAGTTCCTTTCAATGAATACAGGAAGTGTGCATATGATGTCACAAAAAGATCTGAAAAAGAATTTTATTGTTGATTAATTGCATTCAATATTATGAATACACAGTGTGCAATTACTCATGAACAAAAAGTATGTTTCTGATTTAAAAAAAAAAACAACAGAGAAATCATGCAAAATATTTATTCATTTAAGCATATCCCAGTCCTTTAAAAAAAAATCAAAGGGCCATTGGCCCCATATACTGGAAACATGCATTGATTTAGATCTGCAGTGATGAGCATAAAAACTGGGTTCCTGCCAATAAATATCTTAGAACTCAGTCTATACAATTCAATGCATAATTTAATTAGTGTCTTGGCAAAATAACGCATGCGTGAAATAAATGATGTTAGGCTTTCTGCTTCCAAGTTTACTGCTTAGTCAAGACAACGACATTTCCATGTTGAGAAAAATTCTTGTTGATCAATATTTGCTGCCACAAACACTCTGTTAATGCATGATGTCACTTCTCATTTGGCTAATAAGGTACATGTATTCTAAATGGCTGTATCTTAACGAAGACTTTTAAAAACACAGAAGTCTATATTCCAAATGCAGACCTGCCAACCCTAACAAGACCTTCTCAGTAAAGCAGTCAATACTTTTTACTTAATTTGGGGCAATATTCAGCAAGGTGTAATGAAATATCAACTACCGCTATTGTCAACTTGGAAAACATGCATTTTAAAAGTTCAAAAGTGTGATCTGATGTGGCTCAACTAAAATGTGTGTAACGTACACTCCAACATCAATGACATTCAATCAAGTTTCAGAAACTGCATTTCCAAAACCTCAATGAGGTCAATGACTTCTTGTTAGATGTCTCAACTTAATGCAATGTTTGTTTTCTTTTTTTTTTTTTTGTTTTCACATGGTAGATGCAATTATCTCTTCTGCCAAATTCAATACTCAATCAACACAACATGATTCTCAATAAATTTAACAGCTGCCTATCCTGCTTTTTTCCCAAACTGGGACAATACTCTGAATGTGCCTTTTGATATTTCTGTACTGATTATTTGAACATTTTACGACAATGAATGAACATGTTTCTGTTTGTTCGAAGACATCTGCTGACCATGCAATAATGTAAATAAAAAACGCAAAAACTCAGTCTGGCAAGTGCTTGCATGGAGGCATATTAAAGCATCTAAGGTATTCCTATAAAGCTAGGTTGCCTGACCAACTCCACTAAATCTAAAATGAAAACATATATCCAAACCAAACTTAGACAATCAAATATCCAGATTTCACCACAATAATCATACTTTCATTTCTTGCTATTTATTCTAAAAGTCTACAGATTAAAGGCCAATTCAGTAAGACTTGCATTCAATTTGTAAGTGTTTGCAGGTCTGCAAATGGTGTAGAACAACTGTTATTCCATGTGCTATCAAGGCAGTGAATAAAATTTATGCATATTAATTAAATTCAACCCTCATCTTTTGGTGCAAGACAGGCTGACTTGTACTTCACTTATCAATCACAGGTCCTGAAAATTATGCAGGTCCAAGGTCCAGGACCGATTTTATTTAGCCATGGACCAGTCACATCATTCATTTTGTGATTGTCTCTGAGCATTTTAAGTGTGTACCTTTCAAGACATGAAAACTTTTTGAAAATTATAGCAAGTCTCACTTTTCATCTTTGGATGCTAGCGGGTAATCTTTGTTCTTTTTTGTGTCTGTCCGGGAAATCAGGGCAACCAACTCACTATTCTCATTGACAATTGGTAATTTACCTACAAACAGAAACAATCAAAATTACAATAACAAAAACCTGGTCATCACCCATATGTCGAGTCCACCATAAGACTTTATTCCAAAGGTGAATAGGTTGGGATATAATGGTACTGAAATCAAGAGAAAGTAGAAAAAAGACAATCTAGGGTATGGACAGCCATTTACATAGAAGCCACAGTAATTGCCATGTCAAACTTCAGCAAAAATGAGCTCAACAAACACTGCAACACATGCACAACCAATGGTGGTAATTCTCAATGGGAATATCCTCTACCTGACATGGGCAACTTGCTCCAATGTTAAAATACTGATTTGATAAATCAGATTTTAAGTCATGAAACAATATAATTCTGAACTCGTCTTTTCATGTCAAAATTAAATTTCATTATAGTTGTGGTCTGGATACAGTGTATGATATTTTACAATAGGTTAAAATAATAGGAATTTTAAAAAGTCCATAGCAATAGTGCTCTGACTGCAGTGAACATATTTTTAGTCGCCCGTTTTAAATATGAATTTACTCAATATTTTGTATAAAATTTTAAAACCGTATTTCCTACCGAAGCCAATTTTAGACTTGTCCAACGTGCATTCTTTGTAGTTCAAAAAAATTTAAAATGGTTGTCTTACCACCAAAATTAACGTATCAAGTCTGCAGTGTTGCAACTTTATTGAGCTGTCAGGGGTATATTGTATGTACCTCTATCCCCTTGCTGTTGTTGTTGTTGTCGTAGGGTTTAACAACATTTTTCAGCACAAGACAGGCTATACATGGAAGCCAGTATTAATGGTGGAGGAAGAATCCAGAAAAAAAACGGAAAGAACCACTGACCCATGAGATACTACTGGCAAACTACCTCACGTACCCACATTGGCCGAGCCCGAGACTCAAACCCACGCAGAGGTGAGACAGCAGTGACCTGTAATGGTGAGCACTTTAGACCACTTGGTCACTTGGGGCCCCCTATCCCCTTGTAATGAGGAAGATATAAGGACTGGTTAAATATCTGGGAAACTGACAGTATGGTGCAGGTGAATATCCCCTAGGCTTGATCAACTTACAATAATGTATCCAATTCAGCTTAGTACATGTTTGCAAATCCCTGGTCTTGCATACTAAACAAAGTGCTGATTTGTGATCTTTGAGGTTTAATACATTTTTAGCACATGATAGGCCATATGGCAGCCTGTATATTTTGTGCAGAAAGAGCATGGGAAGACCCTAAGAAGAAAAAACGATCCACAGGAAGCTAATGGCAAGCTTCCTCACATTGGTTGATCCAAGACTCAAATCCATGCAGGTGTGAGTGATCTATAAAGACAAGTACTTTTGACCACTCTGTCATCTGGGGTCCCTCTAAACACAGAATAGATAAACACTGTCATGTGGAGATATGGAAAAAAATTAATAACCTACTAGGCGTAAACATGCAATGTCTTTAGATAATTGTTTTGTTTTATTGATCTCGTTTACTTCAGTAAAACTAACGAAATCTGTGACGCACTTATACTCCCATAAATTACATCTTGTACTTTACTCAAAGCATTCATACTGCAGGGCTTGAAATCAGTGCTACTCTGCTAGTCTAAGGCTAGTGAATTTCCTATGTACTAGTCATTTTCCTAATTTCAATAGTCAAATGGCTAGTAAAGTTTCTGTTTGTATCAGCAAGTGATTCTTTAGCTGGAATAATACATTTCTCAATCTACTTATTTCATTCAAATCTAAGCCTATATAGCCTTGGTCAATAAGTGAATTAAAAACTTGTTTTTGGACTACAAACCTTTCTTGCTCTTTTGAAGAATCTGATTGGCTTCCTTTAGTGTCACACCTGCTCGGGCCACAACAAGGTCTTCAAAGGGGGTCATCACCTAGAAAAAAGATTTAAACATGCACACAAGAGCATAGGTGTTATAACTCCCTGATCAATAACCAGTACCTCTTAATGTCAACCCCAAAATTTGCAAAAAAAGTGGAAAAAACCCAACAAAATCTTGTTAATGTCGATCAAGAACTTTTCTATGCCTGGTCTATATTTTGGGAAAATCATCTTGAAATTGACTACAAATTCCCCTGAATGCAGTTCCAGAAATATCACATGTATGTAGACTGGAGGTGAGGTTGGTGCCCTGGCAGCCACACAGTAGTATCTTGCCAGGTGAGGCTGGTGCCCTGGCAGCCACATAGTAGTGTCTTGCCAGGTGAGGCTGGTGCCCTTGCCAAGCCATACTACTGGTAGTATCTTGCCTGGCAAGGTTGATGCCCTGGCAGCCCCATACTAGTATTCTTGCCAGGTAATGCTAGTGTCCTGTTAGCCCCAACTAATATCTGGTAGCCTCATACTAGTATCTTGCTAGCAATCCTAAATGAATGCAAAAAGTCTAACATCTACAATGAAATGAAATCTAGCTTGCATACATTGATGGGTTTTGTTCTCTGCAATTACACATCTGAATATTTCTAGTGTTTTTAAAACAAAATTATCACTTGCAGATTAAGATGAAACAACAATTTCAATTATCTTTATAAGAAAAAAAAAATCTTATTTGCAAATATTTCTGCACCTATTCATGAAAGACTTTTATTCTCTCTAATGTTTCTATATTCTGGTGAAATTATGCACCTTTCATGGATTTCAGGTTATACAGCATCTTAATCTGTGGTCCTAATAACATATTAATTTGTTGTTTTTATTCAAGAAAACATATACTGTAAATGCCAGTGATAAAAAGCTAATGGTTTACTATCCAAATCAAAATCTTTTGCAAATGTTTTGTGTGAACCCCAGTCTAGGTGTCATATTAACCATATATATGTTTACTATGCTTAGCACCTTAGTGATGCTGCCAATAAATGACACTTGTTCATGTGACAACACCAGACAGATTTTAATTTACATGTGTTTTTGCTGATAATGAAGAGATATTGATTTACCGTTCCAGGATCCCAGAAACTATTAGCAACCAACTATATCAGCTAATACAAAAGTCAATATTTCAACAAATGAAGATCCTGCTGCATGCTGCACATTCAGTTTAGTTAGAAAATCTGAGATTGCTAGGAGTTAGGACTTTAATTGCCCCCAAATATTTTTTTTAAATCTTTTGATTTCAACTGGTTAATTTATTGTGAAGATATCAAAATTTGAGTCTGAGTGTGTACTCAGGATGGAATTCTGTTTCTGTAAATACCAGGCCTAGTTTTCAAAATCAGACTGAGTCCAGTATTCTCAATCACTTCATTACATGAAAACTGTAATAATGCATTATAATGGTTTATAAAGTAGAACCAAACATGAATAAAAAAGACCACTGATGCATCATGCACCATCAGATCTGGATTTATAATGTAACCTTTAAGGATGAAAGCTTGTCAAATACTAGAGTATTTAACTTACTAAAAAACTGATATTCATAAGTAGCTGTGGGTTCAATCAATCTAAACTCTCAAAGAAATGTAGATGGGGTGTGTGCATTTTATTGCAGTTCTCTTAGATATCTATCTCATGTAACAGTAAATATATCGATAAGCCTGTCCCTGAATGCAAGACCTCCACAATGTATGAGATGTACAACAAAGCTCCTATGCAAAAACAATTTTCATCAATTCAGTCAGTGACCTCTGACGTTTTAATTCTCAAATCAATAGGTATCTTTCTTATCAATGAGTAAATCTGTCACAAACTCTGATGAAGCTACATGATCAAAAACTGAAATTACGTTCTGAACATCACTCAGTCATTTCAATCAGGTCACAAAATAACTTTGAAATTAGTTTTGTTGTAGGAATAAACATCAATTGCCTCTGGTGGAACACCCCATATATATTGTGACAGCAAAGGCCAACAATGTTATGATTGTGACTTTGTCCCCTTCCACAACATTATTCCATTAGTTTAACAGTAGTTCTGAATATAGTTCTCAATGGCAACAAATTACATCTGAGGTTTCCTTCTCAACTTGACAGAAAAGGCCAAGGATGTCCAATTGTTGAAATATGTGTGCAGAAACCATCTGTCTTCTTTCAGTCAGACATCATGAACTGCTTTTACTCAAAATGTATACTCTGAATACAAGCCATCCACAACATTTTGTCCAGGTCCATGATGTTGAACTAATGTTATCTTGTGAAAATTGATGTTCATTCCAGTCAGTGACCTTGAACCACAAATTAGATAGGCTTCTTCCTTACTCTGTGTGTGTGTGTGTGTGTGTGTGTGTGTGTGAGACTTGGAATTTTAACTTAGCTTTAAAAAATTTTCAGCCACATCGCTACGATGTCTGCAGTGTGACAGTTTTATAGTGGTGTCTAGCACTGGGGCATCATGCCGCAGATATATAGCATCATGTCCCACCCAGTCACATTATCCTAACACTAGGCCGTCCAGTTCTAGCACTAACCACTTAATGCTGAGCACCAAACAAGGAAGCTGCTAGTACCATTTTATGTCTTTCGTATAAGTCGGCTGGGGTTTGAATCTGCAACCGCCTGCATTCGAGGTGGACGCTCTAACCACTTGGCCACTGAAGAGGTCACCTCAAGTGCAAGACATCCACAAAATGATAAATTCTGGTGAATGTAGATTGTGAAAAGCTCAAGCTACTGTCTGTAAACAAAACTGGAAATGAGACAGAGAAACATCATAACATAATATGCTCTGCCTTATGGACGGTGTATGAAAATTCATCAAATTACTGGTTGAAGATCCAAGACTCCCCTTGTCAAATACAGCAAGTAAATAGCATGTTGGTAAGCAGATAATTTCAGTACCACACAATTATTAAGATCATTTGTTTTCTGCAACAGTAAAACTTTCAAAAAGTCTTGCATACTTTTCACTGACTTTATTGTTTTATTTCACACAACTGTCATTAAAACATTTAAAACAGTATAAAAAGAAATTATTTTTCATTATTTAGCAAAGCTCAGAAGTTACAAGCATGTTGTTTATATCCAATCTAACCAAGAACTGAAAGTGCTATGACACATGAAGGTAACAAGTTACATCACAATGTAATGATCACATCATTTCAAGCTGACTAAGTTTATCTGCAATTATTTAATTGTGATTGATGCTATTCATTTGGATACATGATCAATAGAGCACTATTTGCTTGTTTTTTTAAATTAAATATCAGCACTTTATTAACAAGCTATAGGGCCTTGCTCTGAATGCTTTGCCAATGGACACTGAAAATGCAGTATTCTAAATTTCAGTTTCACTCAAATGATTTTCAGTAGAGTAAAATTACTGAATACATGTGATGAGGTAGCTATGACTGTCGTTTGTCTTCACTCACATGTTAAGATTTCAGAACAACAAGCTAAGTGTTGTAGGACTGAAGTGTTGTAGGATTAAACTATCTTTACTGGACAAAATCAGTCTGATCCATGAGGATGAACCTATGCCAAATCTATACACTGAAGAAACTAGGAACAACATTTAGCATAGGAACATCTACTGTTTCAGATATTCTAAAGAAAATGGAATTGAAAAGAAGGAATTTGAAACAACAGTGATGCAAACAAAACATCATTTCAATAATGCCTGAAAATTTGAAATATTGAATGATCTAGTGTGGCAATGGTTTAGCCAAGCTAGGGCCCAAAACATACCATTCTCCATTATGGTCCTACAATCAAAGGAAGGGCAAGAAATTTTGCCAAAAACTTATCAATTATGGATTTTAAAGGACCTAATGAATGATTTGACAGTTGGAAAACATGCTATTCTGAAAAGGTATTTAAAGTTATTGGGGAGAGTGCTAGTGTCAATACAGAGATGGTGAAAAAATATCAATATAGAATACCAGAAATAGTTGGGGATTATACTCCTAATAATGTACTTAATTGTGACTAGACTGGGCTCCTGTTATATGCACTTCCTGACAAAACTTTGTCAGTAAAAGGAGAGGTTTCAAAAGGCCATCAATCCTCCAAGGAGAGGATAACAGTGATGTCTGCATGCAGTGCAATGGGTCAGAAACTGAAACCGCTCAGGAACCCATTCTGCTTTAAAGACATTAATGTTACAAATTTGCCATTGATGCATGTAGCTAACAGGAACTCATAGACAACTAAACAGATATTAACTAAATGGAAAAATAATGTAAACAAACAGGTCAGTTGGCAGGAGAGACAAATCACTATGCTCTTGGACAATGCTACATCACATGGATCTGATCTATATTTCAGTCACAATGACTTCAAAATTCCTACCAGCTAACACATCACATTTGCTGCCTCTTGACCAGGGCATAATTTGTGCATTCAATGCCAGATATTGGAATCATCTGCTGCATTGTCTTGTGGTTAAGATTAACTGTGTGGACAGTGTTAATGAACTCTGTCAGCAAATTATTCTCTTGGACTGGATTTTGAAAGCCTGGCCAGAAACGTCACATGGTACAATCATGAAGTCCTCTGATGTTGCTGGCTTCCCTATTAATGTAGACAATGACAATATCAGTGAGTATGGCTTTTTTTCACATCTGCAAAAGCCTCTGTAAACTGAAAACTTCTCAACCCACCCTCAAATGGGTCTAAGGGTGTTTGATTCTGATTGGTTTCACTGTACCTTTAAAAAAAATATAAGACAAACAGTACAAGCCCTGACCATACAGAACATTAATATAACACAAGATATTCATCAACAATATTCCTGGGTGTGCATTGTACACACAAGTAAATACAAACATATTGGCCCTATGGCAAAAATAAAGCTCCCAGATTTTAAACCTTGCATGCACTAGCTACACAGCAAAATTGTGATGTCTTTTTTGGAAAGGTTACTGCTGTGCAGAAAGAAGCATCTAGGTGAACAAAAACCTTTTTAAAGGCTTACCTACCTCAGAAACGAGTCTGTGGTACTCATCATGAGGAATGAAGTCAATATCCCGCTGGGTGACAAGGCCAACCAATTTGCCACCCATTTGGCCATTTTCTGTGATTGGAATGCCCGAGAACCCATACTTCTTTTTTGCCGCTGAAAGATCTTTGACGGTGTGGCTGGGAGACATTACCACAGGATCAACAATAAATCCCTGTTCATACTTCTGAAAGACAGAGAAATTAGCAATTGTTAAAAATGAATACATGAAAATTTCATTCAAAGATTTATAAACACTTCAGGACAGAACTCTACGCGTCAATATTTTGCTAACAAGTTGGTTAGGTATTCCATCTAGGATTCATCCAAACAGTGCGAGAAAACAAGAGACTTATGAAAACTGGAAGTGAAACATAAAAAACAATTAACAAAATGTTTAAGTATTCATGAACGTATACACAGATACATTCACATGTAAACACAGGCGAAATGTAAGCGCATATAGGTACTTATTTCACAACCCAAACCAAGCCTCTCAATGAGATGATACTTCTCGATCTTAGCCCATGGAGGGAGAAGTTACTTCTTTCTAAAATTCTCATCTAGCTTGAGCCCTGTTAAATCCAAGCAAAATAACAGTTATCTAGAAATTATTTTTCCTGTCAATGATAATTTCACACAATTTGAAACAATGTGCCTTCTATCAGAGGAAGTACGTCATTTCTCCATTGACAAGGGGCAAATACAATTGTTTTGCTGAAAGCTGGGGGGTGGCTTTAATATTAGATATAGCTCCATACATTAAATGTTGCAAAAATTTCATAAAAGTCGGGGAAAGGCTATCAATAGAATTACATGGTGATTTACTGTTATTCATGGTGATATATAATTTTTAAAAGTCTATTATCTGTAAGAGTTAATCTGTACAACCTCTGCAAATAGCGACCACCTGTCATTTACAATCATAATCTTCAAGCAAGGATGAATTTATATATATACTGCTTAACTCGACCAACAACCACTATTTTTAGGCCAAATACGCTTTTCAACTCCAAACGACTGCATCTCAAAAACAGAGATAAACACCAATGACCTTTATTTAATCCTTTGTAATTGTCACCACTCAGGAGGGTCTGCAGGCAAAATGCAGATTACTGTTTAAAAAAAAAATATGCAAAATATATTTGTAAAAATCTAAAATGAGAAAATTAAGTAAAGTTTCTGTTATACCCCCTTTAGACTTCATTGCATAAACAGCATTCCCTTCATGCAGAAGCATAATTAATATAAATATTCTGCATGCATAATAATTAATATTTTACTGTAAAGTTAAAACAGGTGAAGTACATTTTGTTCTTCGAAGAATGAATGCTGTGTTTTGATAAGGATTCTGCAGACTTTTGGGGTAATACATCTTTTAGATCCTTTCATCATGGTAACCAATTTAAATTCTGGAATTATTTTTGATTTTTTTATGAGTTGCCTTGGTTTTTTATCTTTACCGGTAACTATAAATAACTGAAAAGTTACATTTCAAATGGGAACAATATGTGGTTAATTCAACACTTGGGACATTTTGCAACAATAAAATACTTTAAAATAGAGAAATAGATTGACATGTTAAAAAATATTTAAATATCTCGTGTAAACACTGATATAATGAATATGTGATATAAGTGATATGTAGACAATTATTTCACTAACGATATACACATTTTGCACATTTCTATTCAATTGAAAAGTTTAAATTATGTGATTTTCTTCAAAAAATATTTTTCAATTCCCATTTTCCACTGTGGCCATAAACGTGGTAACACCACTGTGGCAGTATCAGTTTTCTCCCACTGATATATTTCAATATCTCAATATGAAAGATATAATACAGTTAAATCTGTGTAAATTGTCATCAGTAAGACTGACCCCTAATCTCACCATGATGAACTGCTTACAGTGCAGAAGGGTGAAATCAGATGTGGTAACAGATGTCATTTCCTGCTTCTACATACTGGTGACTCAAGGTCATGGATTAAATCATACATGTGTATAAAGACTTGGATAAAAACAAGCATATTCAGTGAATTTTTGTCTCCTAGCTATCAAGCTGAGGCCATAAATCAAATATGACAATGACCTTAAGAAAGCACTGTACAGTTGGGCAGACATGAAAAGTACAAGTTTCATTGATCTACCTTAGTCAGCAACCATAATAATGGCTTGATATAATGGTGATAACTCAATTAGTACAAAACTGAAATAAGCTACCTTGAGGCCCTCTAACATTTATGTACAGATATATACAAGAGTGCAATCAATCACAACCCATAAGACTCCTACATGTTCACATACAGGTATATACATACACACAGTCATGCACATTGAAATTACTGACCGAGGCTAGTTACATTCAGATCTAAATTGTAAACACTTGTATAACACATACCCACATATAGTTGTATACAAAAAACCCCCACATATACTTGTATACAAAAAAGTAGATTAAGGATGTAGATATGCTATGTGGTATTAATTAAGATTTAGCTTTCATCCATTAATATACCCATGGTGAAAAGCTATGCCACATGCATGAAGAAAATTCTTTTTATTTCTTTTGGAATACTATGATGGCCTCAGAGTATTAAAGACTGTTTTTAAGTCAGTCCTTCTTTGGTTTTGTAATCAGGAGGTTTCTGGCTATCACTGATCTAAGGTTTGTGGTGCTGCTGGTTTCTCTGCATTTAAAATTATTTCTCAAGTAAACTGGGGCAGACTTAAAAGAAACCTTGTGCATCATGTGGTTTTCTGTAGGTGAAGCTGTCTTGAAAAGGTAGGATGTTTAAAGTATCCATTGTCTCTATAATGTTTCCAGGTCACCTATCTAGTATTACTTTACAGGCTCATTTTTGCAACAAAAATATTTTCTTAAGATAAAACTCAGAAGTATTTCAACATATTTTATCACAATAGTCAAATACGGCTGAATGTATTTCACCATACGATATTAACAAGTCAAAAATAAGGCTGAATGTATTTACCAAATATGATAAAGGGTTGTTTTCACAGACGTCATGATTGTGTACACAAATACCTTCAATGCAATGAGCGCATACCTTGCGCCGCCACGAGTCCCTAACAAACTCTGTCAACATTAAATCACATATATTCAAGATAAAAATCTGATTTAATTGTCAATAAGGAAATATACTTCATTGAAATGATACACAGATTACACTTTAAATTAATTGCCCCAATAGCATGAACATAAAAATAAAGCTCGAAGTTCCCTGGCTTATATTGAAAGACAGAATAGTGAAGTTAAAAGAAATCATGCATATTGCTATCAAATAGAAATGCAGTTATTTTTGACAAATATATAATATTGATAGTTTTTAAAAAAATATTTTGTATGATGTCCGTAAGATTGTCATTCTGAAAGAGTATTTCCAGACTGATTTTCGGGATGAAATATCAGTTATGGAATTAAAATTTTATTGCATATGTATTATGCCAGAACTTTTATGTACAAATACTTTTCGTGAAAACAAATGCTTGTGCCAAAAACAGCTGACAAACCAATTTTAACTAGCATGGTCAAATATTGTATCTGTGGTGGAGATGATGGAAGTAGGGTGATGCTGAATGAAAGTGAGAACTGTTCAAGGAAGTTTCATCTTCAGTGTATTAAAATTAAATATGCTAAGGAACATGACTTTGTGCCGTAAGTCAAAACTGAGTTTAGAAACATGAAACTGTATGTTAACGATTGTTTTTTTTAATAAGTAAACCAAGCTACATCCATAAATCTTAAAACAGCTGTTAAGTTGAAAAGCAGAAGGTCAAATATGACTGAATCCTATAATCTTGCCTGCGACTCTGACCTTGAGGACAGGACCCCAATGTCATATTAGACATCTTTTAGTTATGATACAGTTATACCGAGTTTCATCCCTTTATCTCAAATGGGTGTAAAATCAGAGTTCAAACAAAAGTGTAATAGAAAATTTAACTGATGACAGACAGCTCTCTCTCTCCCTACATGTAGTTACATGTAGCTATCAAAGTACTGAACAGATGACATGTAAAAACATCAAATACTCCTTATCACTATATGAGCATTTTTGATCTTTAGCTTTTCAATTAATATGCACGTTATTCAGCCAAGTATTGTGCTGTACATCAGACAGAATACACTAAAAGCCTATTTCTCCCTTTAGTACTTAATAAAACTTTTCTGTTGTACATTTGATTTTAAAAAGCTTGGCTGATTCATCTAATGATCATAACATCTCAAAAACTGCTGACCTTTCTGTTAACAATCAGCCAGAAATTTATCCCACAAACACCCATTATCATGGTTCTAATTATAGTCATATATTTAAAAAGCTACACACCTATTTGAATCTGATCAGTCTGCTATTATTTCTGCCACACCTAAAACACCTACGATATACACACACATATCAAAGCCCATCCCAAATTTTCTCCCTATTTACTGTCAATCAACCCTGTATGGTACCTGTGGGGCACATAAATATGGTTTGATGTGTGGAAAATATACTTTGTTGTTCACAAGGTTAGAGTCAGTTAGGAAGTTTTTACATCAATTAGGGTAGTCTCAGTTAAATCAGGGTAACCCCATTGCCAATTAGGGTAATGTCATGTCAACTGGGTAATTTTGCAAACACAGGTAAATGCAAGTAGGGATCATTTCATGGTAAGTTGTGTAATATAGACCACCTGTAACAAATGTGCCACAATGTAACTGATAACAGGGAAACTCTTTTTTGTAAGTCCCTACATTGAGCTAATGAAGTTCCAAATAACCTGAAGTCCTGGGATACAACATATCTTTTCCAAAAGGACAGAGAGTTTTCATATTTCACGATTAATTAAACTACAAACTCTTTAAGACAAAGAAAGGAAATAGCATGGTATTATTATTATCACATCCTCATATGGATTATTTAATCTATGGACTAGATGAAATTGTCAGAATTTGACTGATTGAACCCCAAAAATCATAATTCTATAACCAAAGAAACCACACTAATTTCAACTGGTGAAGTATGCAAACTGCACATCACTCACCTACACATTCTGGGAAGAAGCATTCACTCTAAGAGTATCTGATACTTTAATAACATGAAAAAACTTGCCAACTCGCTCTATATTTTAAGCCTTGATATTAAAATGACTTGTCCATCAGTCACAAGTTTTCCCTGTAAAGGTAACTCCATACAAAAACAAAATTATCAAAACCTTAGCATTCATCAGTTGTATTACACCCCAGAACTTTTATACACATACTGCTGAGTGTAAATAAATCAAGTCATCAGAATAAACAAGTCACACAAAAGAAAACAGTATCGTGTTAATCAATATGTGTGTGTGTGTACTTGGGGTAGGGATGAGGATCGTTTAGGATTTCAAGACCTTGTGATGTCAATACATCTTTTAGTTCTGCTTTTAAAATTAATTTTAAAATGCAAAGCAGTAACTACAATTAAATACTGACCATGTTTTTAAAAGTCCAGTGACCCACGAACCATTAAAACAGAAAGCTGATCATACAGTACTTAAGCGGGGCCACAAGTGGCTGAATGGTCAAAAGCACTCATTATTATGGATCACTACCATCTCACCTCTGCCTGCGTGGGTTTGAGTCTCAGGTTTAGCCAATGTGGGTATGTGAGAAAGCTTGCCAGTAGCATCTTGTGGGTCGGTGGTTTTTTCTGGGGTTTTTCCAGGTTCTTCCACCACCATTTATACTGGCCACCATATATAGCTTATCTTGTCCTGAAAAATGGCATTAAAACCTACAACAACAACAACAACAACAGTTCTTAAGTCTGCACAGCAGTTTTGGTTCAAAATTCAATTGTAAAGAAAATTGTCAAACCTTCTAAATGCTACACCTATAAATGACAGAATAAAGGAAATCCTTTCAAAAATTAACTAACTATATACATTCTAAACATATTTTTATACTGTCAAAAGTACATCAGTAATTTTCATTCAGACAACCAGACCAAAGGTAGCAGTTTCCGGCAACCTGATACAAATTGAACCCTTGTCAGTAAAATCATCATGCATGTGAATGCAACCTGTCAATCGAGTCACTTTGACCATATAAGTACATTGCCAAACAATTAAGTCACAGATTCATTTCCTATCTGTAGAATCTGTGTGTCCATAATTCCTGTAATCAATATTTGGCATTATGCTATGGCAGATCAGTATGTATGTTATGTGCAGCTGGACTCAAACTATAAGTGAGTATATAGTGGCAGACAAGTGAACAAGTAGTATAGCCCAAAGTTTTGATGAATTCTGTATCAAAATCATCAAATTAATCATTTTTAAAAAAATTAAATTGATATAAAATACAAAAAATGGAAAGACAACTCTAACAAAGATTTTAAACTCATCAAACTGCTAACTGGTTGACAGCAATTTGAATTAAATTCATCCATTATCCTTTCTTCTAATGACAGTCATCGATATTAGCCTGACATTCCAATACCTTATGGAGCTGAGACAAAGACTAATATAAAATGAATGAGGACTGTTTGGGGAGTAATACAAGATCTATGAGATGTAAACTAGTTATCACTGTTTGTACCATCTCTTAACTGTCAAGATTCACATGAAATAGACTTATACACCTGTCATATTCCAAAAGTGTGTTTTGAAGTCCCAATGGGAGTCAGTGCACCTGACCAAATGAAAAGCAACATCAGCCAATTGAGAATAAGCTATATTTCATTTAAAAATAAAATGATTAGAAATTCAAATCTGAATAAAACAAAATAATTTGTCAGTTTTGTCAAATATCATCACAACACATACACACATGCACAAACTCTCAAATAATCACAACTACACTGACATTAAATAACAATATACACCAAGTTTCTGTCTTTAAAATCCATTGGATTTAAAAAATATAGGCTTGATTTTAGATGCAGCTTTTGCTACTCTCAACAGCTCAATAACGGGTTTGAAGATAATGCAAGTGCTATTAATGTTCATCTTTGCATTCACTAGAGACTGGATGGTACTGTTGTTAAAATTTCTCTGCAGTATTCTCAGAGTGAATCCTGGCTTAAACATTCTTATTCAAGGTAATAATGGTAAACAACTTCTGTTTGTCAGCACACATCTAGTATCTCTTTGACTCACCTATAACTTAAAATGAATTGGTTGTTCCGCTTTGTGAACTTTACCTATGCAGATTAGAACAATAGGCTCCCCAACAACAGTCTTCAAAGGACTTGACACCTCAACCTAACTACTGTCAGCCAATTAATACATAAAACAATGGTTGTCTAAACCTGACCTCTTTGCTTTTAAATGCCTCTATGACAGTTTGTTGCATAAACAGCCCCTAGGTTGTTTCTGTGAGTGTTAAGCAGGGCTGTTTACCATTCACACATCCTACATGTTACAAGCATACCATGAAGTGGAGGGTTTTTTCTGTGAAGATTACTGAAAATCATGTTTTTCTAAACACAACCTTGTCAGTTGGTTTGGGAATACAAAATCAAAATTGCATTATGGCAAGTATGGATTTATCTGTATCTTAATTTCTCCTTTCACTTGATCAATATATTCTATATCAATCTGGATGGAATGCCTTTGAATATCAGCACTTTCTGACCATAACATGCCATATATAAAGGGTCATTTTTATGCTGTGATATTTCACAGTATTTCAGTAAA
The DNA here is from genome assembly GCA_016617855.1 of Megalonaias nervosa. Taxonomy (NCBI): domain Eukaryota; kingdom Metazoa; phylum Mollusca; class Bivalvia; order Unionida; family Unionidae; genus Megalonaias; species Megalonaias nervosa. Next base: position 85,830 of record JAECUM010006919.1, read on the forward strand.
ATTGCTAAAAGTGTCTCGCTTGTTTATATCTGGCTAATCAGCTGATCAACTGGGTAAAATGTATCATTGCACGAAAAAATATTTACATGCTATTCTTTTACAGATATGTAAATATGTTTAAAAATCGGTTTATTAGTGAAATATCCATGATTCAATATCTACTGTCACAGAACATCTCAAAATAATCCACTTTCTGACGATCGCTCTCCACAAACATACTTTTAAAAAAATTTGCGCTTCTGCCTGCCTGGGAGATGCCATTTAGTTGAGCACAAAACTGTAAGGAACTCAAGAGTCCATAGTTTAACAATACACTTGGGTAACCAGTGATGTTATATCAATGACATCTTGAGGTAATGTTAACATAATTTTGAGCTGTGCAGTAAGTGTTGATTCTACAGAAGCAGATATCCATAACAAACATCTAGCATTCTTTCACTGAGCATCAGATCAGAAAGAATAAAAATTTTGACGTTTTGAAGAATTAGGATGGATAATAATGATTTTGTGTTTCCGACCTTTTCTTTCCTTTTGAAAAAAAAATCCAAGCTCACAATCAGTCTCCAGATAGATGTTCATTAACATATTCATATGTGTATAACAAACATCCTACTTCCAAATGTATAGACCCTGATTAACAATTATGTATTGTACATGCACACTGAGTCTCAAAACTGATTGAATTAAATCATATGTGGAACAAAACCCTGATCTGTTGACACATTATAGAATAGCAGATCAGGGTCTATGCTGCTTATACCTGGACACAAGGTAAATATGAACAAATGTACTAAAACAACCTGGAAACTAAGTATATTAACATGAAAATCATTATAACAGAAAAATGCAACTGGACGTTTGTATGTCCTCCACACAAGCAGCAGTCCTGCCAACCTTAACATGACCATCCCTGTAAGGCAGTTAAGTTTTTTCCATTATTTTGACCAGTTTTCAGTAAGGTGTAATAAAATATCATACACTGCTAATGTAAAGTTTAAAACATATACTAATAAAGTTCAGTATCTGAAACATGCAGGAACCATTAACATTATGTTCAAATGAAAAGTTTGTCCAGTACATGTAGGCCTTATTTACCTCTAGCACAGTTGCAGAAACTAGTCCCGGGCTCTATGAAGCTCAATGGCTTTTTGTTATCTCTCTACTTGACTTAATTCTTGGAATTTGTTTTCCATTTCACATGATGATGGCAATCATATCTCCCGCCAGGAGACATAATCAAATTGACAAGTGAATAAACGTAATTGTGTCCCTTCCTGTTTATCTTCAAAAGAATCTGCATACTCCTTTTTATTCTTCTGTACTGATTATTAACACTTTTTAAGAGGCTTATTTTCCCTGTTGTCTTCAACATGCATCGCTTGCTGATGCCATTAAAAAAATTCTATAATGAACAGTCTGGTCATGTTGATGATTTGTATGAAAAAATATATGCAGTTTGAAGCATCTCAGGTACGGCTGTAAAGTTAGTTGGATACGTGACTAACTCCACTAAATCTAATATAATGTCCAGATCAGAAATCAAGCACGTATAAGCCAATTAGCCAGATTTTTCTGCAACAATCATATATCCGTAGTTGCTGCTTTTATTCCATAAGTCTGTATTTCATGGGTCATTTTCTTAAGACTTAAAGTAAAATCTTCAGGGTTGACAGGTTTGAAGTATTCTAATGAAATACTAGATTAAAACATTAAGAAATATATCTATAAATATTTTTAAAAACTCACCTTGACTTTGCGAACTTCATTTGCCTGAAATTCTATTGCACAGTTGTGATGTATTACTCCTACTCCGCCACACAACTTGAAAAGAAAAAAGCAATAATGACAGCTATTGATAAGAATTAAATATATTCTTTTCTTTAGATAATTTCAATCTGATTAGAAGGCAATAAAACATGACAATTATCATAACTGACACTAAATTTAAACCCTTTTGGTGATCACCCCTTCTACCAAATAACACTCAATTTTTGTTCATCACATTATTCAGCTGATGTGTGCAAGCAGAATCTGGTCTTCATGACAGAATTTTCAAAACAAAAATCTTTGAAGTCATGTTACTGTATTGGATTGTATTCTTGCTAAAATTTACATGAAGATAAATTCAAATGTTGTGTAAATGACTGTGAATACAAATTTTATTCCATACCTTCAAAAATGGAAAAATTCTGTGTTTGTTGGTATACCTTCTGCAGTGTTCATTCCAGACAAGGAAAAGTGGGGCCCAATGCAATCTACCAGGTTTAAAAAATGGGGTTATTTAGAAAGATAAAAAATGGGTTTGCAAATACATTTAACTGTTCCTTGTTTAATGAAGAAACTCAAAACACGTATCATTATCACAGGCAAATGCATGATGGAGAAAGTGCACAGCCTAGAAAGAATCCTGCTTTCTTTTATGAATCTGGAGCTCTTTTATTTTCCCACTGTTCAATCAATGTTGATATTTTTCTTTCCTCTAACAATGAATTCATGGGATTCGTCAAATTTAGAGGAACACAGTTTTAGGTGAAAAAATATTCCCTGGACTTTCCAAATGCTGTTGATGACTAATTCTTGCAACTGAAACCCTGGCTAGATAATGAAGCTAATGATGATAAAAGAAAAAAAATACCCCCACCCACCCCTTCTTGAAGTTCATTTGCATTTTCTGATCTAATGTAAAATAAGGACCAGTGTTAACTTTATGATGCCCTCAAGGCACCTGTTTCTTTGATTTCTGGAGTTCTTTATGTGCGTATAAGTCTGCATATTATAAGCAAGAAAACAAGACATGGTGCTCTAAAAACTACTGTCAGCTGCCTGTTCTTGCCGTGGTTCTTGATAAACACAGATTCTGACATTTAATTTACTTGTTTATTTTCTTAGCCTCTGGTACCTTAACAACAATTTTAAAAAGAAATAATCAATATCAACTTGTAAATGTGTTATGTACGACCAGACCTGAATCACATTTCATTCTGTTTGCATATCTTTGCAGATGAAAGCTGGGACTCAAAATGTGCATGCAGAGCATTCGTCTTGAATGAGGTAAGTAATAAAGGACACTGATTTCATTGCATGTTGTTAATGGCTCAATAAAGGGATGCACTTAAGGATTAAATTTGCAACAAATGAAGTGTACAATTGCAGCTATTCCATAGAAAACCTGAACACTATTTAATTTCAGATCCATCGGCTTGTAAATATTTGCAGTTACTGATGTGGTTATGACATCATTTCTAGATCAATGGTGCATCTTGACATGACAATGCTATTAAGAAAATGAAGTATTAAATGAAATACACACAATGAAATAAAACAAACAACTCAGATGAATATATTACAGTGTTGTAATGTCAATAACGAGAGCTGTTACTAGATTAGAGAATATATTTTGTGATTTAAGCTATTTTTAGAAATGACCTCAATGGTAAGCTATATGCGATAAAACGTTTCAGGTGGTAGTTGTTTTGAATAGACCATTCAGGTAATTTTTATCTTTATGTGATGAAAACATTGTGAAATCTGATTTTATTGTTGTTGTTATAGGGTTTAACGCCATTTTTCAGCACAAGATAGGCTATACATGGCGGCCAGTATAAATGGTGGAGGAAGAAGCTAGGAAAACCCTGGAAGAACCACTGACCCATGAGAAGCTACCGGCAAGCTTTCTCACATACCCACATTGGCCAAGCCCGAGACTTGAACCCACGCAGACAGAGTGAGATGGCAGTGACTCGTAACAGTGAGTTCTTTAGACCACTCAGCCACTCAGCGCCCCAAAATGTGATTTTGAAATGTAAAATAAGGTATGTATCCTTGACAAAAACTGGAAGGATGCCAGTGTTGGACTTAATAAAATTCTTAAAATAGCTCATTAAAATACATCAAGGTTCAACAAAGTTCAAAATCTGATGGCAGAATGACAGATTATATTAATAGTCCAGTAACAAAAGCAATATAAAACCCTTTGGAGTATGACTTCTCTTTATCCTTGTTGTCGGGTCACGGACAATATTTTTCCCTTGTGTTACGAATATGTAATTGAATTACTTGTATATTAATGTTAAATTCTTTTTTATTTTATTTTTGTATCATTACATTTTATTGTAATGGTTATTTTCACGGGGTCTGATGTTTTTGAAAGAGATATTATGTTTATATAAAATGTAGTATGATTCGCATAAGCACGATTTTTGCATGCTATCGTTTGCCGATTTAAGTAAACAATACGCGAAAACGATTGGTTATTGCCAAGGTCATTTTTCTGGCCCACGTGAAATTGCATAGTTTATTGCAAAATAGTCACGCGTTCCATCGTGCGCGCCTGAAATAACGTCTTGGTTCAGTTTAAAAATACTCAGATCCCCATGAAATATTGAGTCATACAATATATCTTCAAGAAGAAGGATATATTTCTATTAGATGCCGTAAAGAGTTGTATTTTTACATCTTTGGAGCTTGAGATGTTTTATTATAGATGACAACTTGTTCAGAAGTTCATCTATACTTTGGAATATAATAATTTATTCCCTGGAGAACTATACAAGTGACAAAGACATTCGATGGAAATTTATTCTAAATTGAAACATTACAAGTTGTGGTTCAACATGGAACTCTTGACATTCGTATAAAGATTTCACCTGATGTCATCATCCTCCATCTTGGAACATCATCAAGATTCGAACCTGGACTCAGTTAAAACTATTTAGTGATAGGACTTGTATTTTTTCAGTACTAGGATAAATGTTTGGATTGTCATCACAAACTGTAAGTCCTATTTTCTATTTTCACATTTTCACCATGTTTTCTAGGGAAATAAATTATTTTTGTTAAAACTTACAAAGCTTGTTGGTTTCACTCTTTTCTTTTGTTACTCTTTAACGAGCCTACATGCAACAAAAAAGAAAATTGGGGATTATCTGGGACATTTGAATTTGGCTAAAACATTTCAGAAAATTGTATTTTGAAATTCAAATTCCCCTAGTTTTCAAATCCCAAGTATTATTTTTACATTTTGTTTGAAATCTTTAGTGAAAACAACAGGCTTTCATTCACAATACATGTATCATCAAAAGTAGAGAATTTTTTGGAATTTTACCCAGGAGTGTTTGGAAATTTTGAAAATGGAAGTCCAGCTAAAAAAGTTGGAATCGGTAATAAGACAGGTTCAGTTTCAGACAGAAAAGATACAAAGGGAAAAAGAAATGGAAGTAATGGAGTTATGATTTAAAGAAAAAAGGGAAGAAATGCAAACGCAATCCGAGAAAGAAAAACTAGATATACAATTGCAAAGAGAGAAGAATGAAAGGGAATTTCAAATTAGAATGAAAGAATTAGAGCTGGAAAAAGGAAAACACTCCCCTACTTTTGATGTTCATAGAAATATCAAATTAGTACCTCCTTTTCTGGAAGAAGAAGTAGATAGATATTTTCCTTATTTTGAAAAAGTTGCTGAAAGTTTCAAGTGGCCAAGGGAGTACTGGACACTATTATTGCAATGTGTACTTACTGGTAGAGCTCGTAATATTTACATTTCACTATCACTAGAGCAGAGTGCTGACTATGATGTGGTTAAGGACTGTATTTTGAAGGGTTATGAGTTGGTCCCTGAGGCTTATTGGCAAAAATTCAGGAATTCTAGAAAACTAACTGACCAGACCTATGTTGAATTTGCATGGGAAAAAGCACAACAATTTGACAGGTGGTGCTCTTCTAGAAAGGTCAATAAAGATTATGAAAGTTTCAGACAATTCATATTACTTGAAGAGTTCAGGAACTGTGTCCATAGTGACATTAGGATGTATCTTGAAGAGCATGACATTGAAACCTTGGAAAATGCTGCTCTTGCTGCTGCTAAGTACTCCTTAACTCATAAAGCTCCTGTTGTAAGCAAATCTTTCACTCAGCAGTCTTCTGGTAGAAAAGTATTTCAGCCCAATACGACTCCTCCTAAAACTCAATCTGGCACAACTTCTAAAAATCAAGCTTCTGATAAACTTGATTCAAAATCCTTGTCTATTCCTACGTGTACCTACTGCAAGAAAAAAGGACACATCATTTCTGACTGCTTCAAATTGAAATATAGGCATCAGAATCAAGATAGACCTATCCCAAATGCTCTTATTTCCAAGAGGTCAAGGTCACGGTCATGTATTGAAAGCAATACATTTGTTGGGTCTAATAAACTATTCATGTCAAAAGGTTCTATATCACTCTTGGGTGATTTGGCCAATCCTATCCCTATTAAAATTTTAAGGAATACAGGAGCTTCTCAGAGTCTTTTATTGTCAGGTACTTTGCCTTTTTCTGAGAAGTCCTGTTCTAATGAGAGTGTTCTCATTCAGGGAGTAGAATGCGGCTTTCTTAATGTTCCTCTCCATTCTGTAAATTTGCCATCAGACTTAGTTTCAGGACCTGTGACAGTCACTATAGTGTCTACTTTACCCGTTGAGAGCATTCATTTGTTGCTAGGCAACAATCTAGCTGGAGACAAGGTTGTGGTTAATCCACTTGTAACTGACAAGCCTTCTTTGGATCAGAAAGTTGATCCTATTGAAAAAGAATACCCTGATTTATACCCAGCTTGTGCAGTTACCAGAGCTTTGTCAAAGAAAGCTCTTGAGAATGATTTTCATAAGGAAAATATTTCTTTAGCTGACACATGTATTGGTCAGGCTTTTGATCAGGTCACTTTCACTTCTAATTTGGATCATTCAAAAGGTACTGATCACAGTGATTCTCTTTTAAATACTCATTCTCTTTTATCTAATCAGGGTGATAAACGACAATCACTTGTCGTCAAACAGGAAAAAGATCCTGAGATCTCCTGTTTGTTTCAGAGGACCATTAGTGAAATTGAAGCCATTGAAGTACCTGTCTGTTATTTCATTAAAAATGGAATTCTTATAAGAAAATGGAGACCTCCCGAGGTACCTGCTAGTGACGAGTGGTCAGTGAAGTATCAAATTGTAGTTCCAAAATCTTACAGACAAGAAATACTTAGTTTGGCCCATGAAACTCCTCTGGCTGGTCATTTAGGGATAAATAAAACTTATCACAAGATCTTGACTCACTTTTATTGGCCAAACATCAAAAGTGATGTTGGTAAATTTTGTAGATCTTGTCATACTTGTCAAATGGCAGGAAAACCCAATCAGAAGATACCTAAGGCTCATCTGCAACCTATTCCTGTATTTGATGAACCATTTAGCAGAATTATGGTAGATTGTGTTGGTCCCTTACCTAAGACCAAGTCAGGTAACCAATATTTGTTGACCATTATGTGTGCATCAACAAGATTCCCAGAGGCGATTCCTTTGAGGAATACTATAGTAAAAGCTTTGATAAAGTTTTTTTTACTCAATTTGGCCTTCCCAAATCTGTCCAATCAGGTCAAAGGTCAAATTTCATGTCTGGAATTTTCCAGCTTGTTATGCTTGAATTTGGCACTCAGCAATTCAAGTCAAAAGTGAAACTATGGTTTCACAAAACTTTACTTGAGAGAATTTTTGAGTCCTGTAATAGAGTTCATTCTCTCTTGCTCATTCTTCAAAATTTTCTTCAAGTCAGATTTTATGGCCCTTACAGAGTAAAGAAGAAAATGAATGAGTTAAATTATAATATTAGTACTCTGATCTAAATAAATTAATGGAGTACTAGTATATTGAAAGAGATAGCCAAGTAAATTATGCAATTAATTTAGTTGTAACTGTCCCACCAACTGAGGATTTAAGTGAAGAAATTCAATTGGACACTGTTGATCTTGGAGCAACAAATCTTCGGAATTTGGAAATTATGAAAGATCTGGACCAGAAACCTTTACATTTACACCAATCAGAAAGCAATGAACTTAAACAGTTATTTTTCGAGTATGAGCACTTGTTTCCCGATATTCCTACAAGGACAAACAAAATTTTTCATGACGTTGAAATTGTAGATTCAAAACCTGTGAAACAACACCCATACAGGATGAACCCTCTCAAACAGGAATACTTGAAAAAGGAAATTCAGTACTTGCTGGAGAACGATTTCATAGAGCCCAGTAAAAGTGATTGGAGTTCACCATGCATACTTGTTCTGAAACCGGATAAAAACTTTCCGTATGTGCACTGATCATAGGAAGGTGAACAATTTGTGACAGAAACTGATTCAGTTCCATTACCAAGAATCGATGATTGTATTGATAAAATTGGACATGCCAAGTACGTCACCGTTTGACCTTCTGAAAGGAAGTTGGCAAATTCCACTTACAGAAAGAGCGAAAGAAATTTCGGCATTTGTGACTCCAGATGGACTCTATCAATATAAAGTACAGTAGTCTCCCTCTTATACGGCCACCCCTTCTGCACCAGGAAAGTGGCCTTATAAGACGGGTGGCCTTTCCAGAGGGGGAATAAATTTTTTGAGAAGTATATGTAATATACGCAGTAAGAAAGCTACATTCTTCAAAGCATTTAATATCTTCGTTTAAAAGTAACATTAATTATTAAATGGTTCTTCTTGTTATAATAATAGACTTATTTCAACTGAATATGCATTAATAGTTCTTATTCTTGCATAAGCGTGATATGCGAGCGGGTGTTGTTGTCATGCACACTGCAAAACCATTCAAAAACGTCATTTAAATCTTGGTACATACATAATTCTCTTTCCATTTGCTCCATTTTCCCACTGCTGCTGAATAATCTCCTTATCGGTTACGATATTGTTTATTCGAGTCTTTTCAACATAAAATTGTTTTATTAGAGTCTTTTCTACCTAAAATCGTTCGGCAAGTTCCCCCTCCCCACTTCACCCGATGTCGAGTAGAATAACCTACTTTTTTCTAAAATAATCGTCTCCATTTACGTGATGACATGTTAATGTTTTGTAATGATTTATTCAGATGTTGCTAACTGTATGTGATTTAATTATGCAGACGAAACTTTTGCAGAGCGGACGAAATGCCTTCTTTGTAAAGAAATGTGTTGTCACATGATTTTTCGGTCTTTGTCTGGTACCCTGTTTAGTTCAAGGCTAATTTCTCTGTGTGTGTGTCTGCAAAAATCTATTTTTAGACTATGCTGACCCTGTTATGATCTTGACAATTACATCTGGTTGTAATCATCAGTGTTGGCAAATACAAGACTGATAAAACAACTTTTCTGCATTTAAACAAAATGCCATGTGTTTTTTAAAGGCAGCGATCTTGTCACATGATTCATTAGTTGCAGTCTGGTACCCTATTTGTGTTTACATTTCTTTACACTAAGGGAGAGAAGCCAAAACAGCTTCGATATGTATGCAGATTTGATCTGAACAATAGCACCTCGCGGCCGTTAGGATTTGTAATCTTGACAATTATTGTCAGTAGTAATAGCCACTAATTATGAAAATGAACAAGCACAACATCTTACTAAGGGAAGCCATAAAGGCTATCAAACCATTTTCCCGCTGACTTGTGTATTGTACATCAATACCGCCACTTCTCAGCTGTTACTACTGTTCAATAACTGTAATCTTAACAATTATCAGAGTGACTAAACCGGACATCTCATGATAACACAGCAGTAAGGATAATCGGATTACGTGTACTTACCTTTTGTATGAATTATAATTTGAGTCTTTCTCGGCTTTATGGAATAAATGTGGCTTCTCGTGAGGTGTAAATGATATAATATTAACCTTAGTGGTACATGTACTTTAGTCAACACTTCTTTCAGGAACGAAAACCTGACATTGGGAAACAGAAATCGGATTACTTAACACACTTTATGAATAAAATTGGTTTTGGATACATATTACAAAATAAAATGCAGCCGCTTGTGAGGGGTAAATTTTATATTTTTGCACTAATATGCTGGTTGCATTAGCGGGGTGGCCTTTCGTGAGGGGTATTTTTTAACACAAATTCGTTGGTGCCTTCGGATTCTGGACGTAAGGAGCGGGTGCCTGCTGGTCAGGGGGGCCGTTCAAGAGGGGGACAACTATAATACCGATTGGGATGAAGGGTTCCCCAGGTACTTTTCAACGCATGATGAATATGATTATCTGGTCTAGAAAATTGTGATGCTTACATCAATGACGTCATCATCTACAATGACTCCTGGAAAGAACATATCATCTACAATGACTCCTGGAAAGAACATATAGCCACGGTTCAGAAATTCTTTGAAAGACTCACTGATGCAAATTTGACAATCAATTTATCTAAAAGTGAGTTTTGCCGTGCTTGTGTAACTTTTCTAGGACATATTGTGGGACATGGTCAAGTTAAACCTATCGATGCTAAGGTCAAAGCTATCTCTGATTTTCCTGTGCCTGTTGGTAAAAAGCAACTGATGCGATTTTTGGGTATGGCCGGATACTATTGAAAGTTTTGTTCCAATTTTCTAATATTGCTGAACCTCTGACAAACTTGTTAAGTAAGAAAAACAAGTTTCTTTGGACTGAAAAATGTCAGGAAGCTTTTGATAGATTAAAAGCCATACTCAAAAGTGCGCCGGTTCTAACAGCTCCAAATTTCAATCAGTCTTTTAAATTATCTGTGGATGCAAGTGATGTTGGGGTTGGAGCAGTATTGATTCAAAAAGACAGAAATAGTGTTGATCACCCAGTGTGCTATTTCTCTAAGAAATTAAATAAGCACCAAAGAAATTACTCAACAATCGAAAGGAATGTTTGGCTTTAATACTGGCATTACAGCATTTTGAAGTTTATATTAGCTCAACTCCTCCGATTGTTGTGTTTAGTGCTCACAACCCCCTTACTTTCATCGACAAGATGAAAAATAAAAATCAAAGATTATAAAGGTGGAGTTTGTTTTTGCAAGAATTTAATCTCAACATTAGGCACATCAAAGGAAAAGACAATCTGATTGCAGATGCACTTTCCTGTGTATAGAAATATCATTTTCATATACACTTTGTATAATTCATAAGAGTTCTTCTTATATAATTTTCTTTACCTCATGTATAGTTTACATATGATAAAAAAGAAAGCTTTATTATATAAATCTTTCTTTTTTCTTTACAGGGGAAAGTGTTATGAATATGTAGTTGAAGTACTTGTATTTTAATTTTAAATTCTTTTTTATTTTATATTTGTATCATTACATTTTATTGTAATGGTTATTTTCATGGGATCTGATGTTTTTGAAAGAGATACTATGTTTATATAAAACGTAGTATGATTCGCATAAGCACGATTTTTGCATGCCATGGTTTGTTGATTTAAGTAAACAATACGCAAAAACAATTGGTTATTGCCAAGGTCATTTTTCTGGCCCACATGAAATTGCATTGTTTATTGCGAAATAATCAGGTGTTCCATTGTGCGCAACTGAAATGACATCTTGGTTCAGTTTAAAAATATTAGATCCCCGTGAAATATTGAGTTGTACAATATATCTTCAAGAAGAAGGATATATTTCTATTAGGTGCATAAAGAGTTGCATTTTTACATCTTTGGAGCTCTAGATGTTTTATTATAGATGACAACAAGTTCAGAGGTTCATCTATATTTTAGAATATAATAATTTATTCCCTGGAGAACTATACAAGTGACAAAGACATTCGATGGAAATTTATTCTAAATTGAAACATTACAAGTTGTGGTTCAACATGGAACTCTTGACATTCGTATAAAGATTTCACCTGACATCATCATCCTCCATCTTGGAACGTCATCAAGATTCGAACCTGGATTCAGTTAAAACTATTTAGTGACAGGACTTGTATTTTTTCAGTACTAGGATAAATGTTTGGATTGTCATCACTGAAAGTCCTATTTTCTATTTTCACCGTGTTTTCTAGGGAAATAAATTATTTTTGCTAAAACTTACAAAGCTTGTTGGTTTCACTCTTTTCTTTTGTTACTCTTGAACGAGCCTATACGTAACACCTGACATACTGTAGTAATGTTCTGAAATTTTGAGAATTACATATAGCACCCCAGAAAGGTCCATTTAGGAGACTGACAAAATTTAATTGGGAGTTTTTACTTTGATCTGGAGGATTCGCATTAATCTAATTTTAGTATGTAACAAAAAGCACTAATGAAATGAATTTGACAGTAACATTTAGATAGGCTGCAGACAACCAAGCCTGTACATAATTCAAGGGCATACTAAAATCATCGAAACTGTATTTGTGTACAATAAAACATGTAAAATAATGTTGTTTTGGGTAATGGGTGACAATTGATTTATAGAAGTAGTGTAATATGGCTTGATTTTTCTATTCAAATATGCCAGCATCACTACTTAATCTCAGAAAAGTACCTATCACATCTCCACTATCATCAGTACAATGTATACCAAGGTGCTATTATATCACAGGTCTTAAAGATAGCGATATGGGAATGAGTAAATAAAGGCACTGACCTTCATGGTATTATACATGTCTATTTGTTGTGCTTTGCTCTATATTGAAATGCATTTAATTTCCACTTTAAATCAGATGACTGTAGGAATGATCGACACCATGTAGATTCGATGTTATCCAAGAGGAGTTAGTCTTATATTACGCTAATAGTGAAAAAATATTTTTATGATGGCACATACTTGTCCTAATGTGGGGAACTTGATGTATTATGTTGCATAAAATGTAAACTGACTTGAAAAATGGATAATACTTTCTTCATTCTTGCACCTGTTCCCTCCATCTATAGAAACTTACCTGAGAGAATTAAAGAATGCACCTGTAACCACCTGTGATGGGAGAGTGGCACCAGGATTGTCAGTGAGACAGGGCTCACCAACATGAGCATGAAAGTTCATGTCAACCAAAATCTGTTTAAACAACTCTAAGTGTTGCAGCAAAAAAAGACAATAAATCATGAACAACAAAGTTTTAAAGTCAATGCTTGTCAATTGAAAAAGCCACCAGAAAACAAGCACATTAACATGCTTCACATTTTGACTCTTACATGCTACCATTGATTCAATCTCTTGGTTCTTGACATATATAGTAATCATGTGATCTGACTCTTGCATAACATATTTGAACATTATAAGAGGACAAATTGGTTAACCGACGTGTTACAGAGATATCGATTTTAAGAAGATACAGATTCTAACTGAGAACATGGGCTACGGCCATTTTTGCAAATAGTGATATTCATGGGTGCATTTTTAAAATAGTGTACTAGCCATGCAATGTCGAGATTTTCCTGAAATCATCTGGCGATGCAGAAGTAATAACTTTGGTCACATAGTGTATATAAGCTAAGTACACAATGGGTGGTGCTATGCAGAAAAATACCAAAAACTTTGAATAACCACAAGACCAAAGAACGCACAACATTGTATGAAGCTACTATATAGACTGTAGACTGCTTCTACTTTGATACTGACAGGACTCTTAATATATACTGTAGACTGCTTCTACTTTGATACTGACAGGACTCTTAATATATACTGTAGACTGCTTCTACTTTGATACTGACAGGACTCTTAATATATACTGCAGACTGCTTCTACTTTGATACTGACAGGACTCTTAATATATACTGTAGACTGCTTCTACTTTGATACTGACAGGACTCTTAATATATACTGTATACTGCTTCTACTTTGATACTGACATGACTCTTAATATATACTGTAGACTGCTTCTACTTTGATACTGACAAGATTCTCAATATATACTGTAGACTGCTTCTACTTTGATACTGACAGGACTCTTAATATAGACTGCTGACTGCTTCTACTTTGATACTGACAGGACTCTTAATATATACTGTAGACTGCTTCTACTTTGATACTGACATGACTCTTAATATATACTGTAGACTGCTTCTACTTTGATACTGACAGGATTCTCAATATATACTGTAGACTGCTTCTACTTTGATACTGACAGGACTCTTAACAGACACATCTTGTGTGCATACAATCATTTAAAATGAAATGTTTCTTTTCCCTGTCAAATCCCATGTCTAATTTGGGACTGGATCGGTAAAAATTTTACAGCAGCCAACAGACTTTGTGTTTGAAAAAAGGGGAAATTTCCAACCAAATCTACATGTCCCTCAATAACACAGAAAATTCTAATAAACTTGTGATTTTGTTGCAACCTGCACAGCAAGATGATGGAACAAATTAAAAAGGCAGCAAGATTTCAAACAAGTTTAACAACAATGGCATACAAATGTAGACATTGATAAAGTTGAATAGTTCTAATTACTTTGTCTCATTTTGAAATGGGCGATGCACAAAAAGTTGGTGCAATTCACTTCAACAACTTACATAATATGCAGCTTCCTGTCACTCTAGCCATAATTTCTTTCTTCTAGATTTGGTTAAGTTTGGAAGTGTTCACTTAGAATTCTTGCTGATGAAGTGTATTGCAACCCATTATTTTCTGAAATGCCAGATGACTAAGGTGCTTTAAAGAACTTGCCTTCCTATGCTGTTCTACTAATAACCAAACAGCATTACCAGTATGGACATGGATGGTATATGCGCATGTGTGATTTAGATTTTTAACATAGCTTTAAAGCAATTTTTCAGTCATATCGCTTCGATGTCTGCAGTGTGGCAGTTTATAGTGATGTCTAGTACTGGGGCATCATGCCGCAAACATGTAGTATCATGTCCCACCCAGTCACATTATCCTGACACCAGGCCAACCAGTCCTGACACTAACCTTTTAATGCTGAGCACCAAGCAAGGCAGCTGCTAATACCATTTTTATATGACTTTAGCATGACTTGGCTGGGGTTTGATCCCAAGACCTCCCACACCTGAGGTGGACACTCTAACCTCTTAGGCTACTGGAGTGGTCTGGATGGTGTTTACTGCTGATGCTGAAAAGTTTGCAGTGTAATATTTTTGGGCAAAAAAGGGAAGTTGGTAATATTTTGGAGGGCAAAAATGGGAGACTGGATTACTGACACATTGACAGGAGGGACAGGAGACACTGAAGATACCAGGAAAATTGTCTGCTCAGGAGATTCAGTGTACGAATTCAGAACAGCATATCACACAGTACTCCAATGGGTTTCCTTATTTCAGCATATGGTATCCCCAGCCTCTATATGTTTACCTGAATTCAGCTTATGGTATTAATAGCCCATAATTAGCAATTTTGTAGCCATCTGCTTCCACTGGGCAACCTGTATTTAACATATATCATTAGCTGCCCTGACCAAGCATTCTTATAGCCCTCAACTTCAAATGGGTTAACCGAATTCAATGTGTATTCGCAGCCCTGACCTAGTATTCTTGTGCCCTACTGTCTCCACTGGGTTACCTGAATTAAACATATGGAATTAGCAGCCCAGATGTAGCAGTCTAGTAGCCCCCAATCTCCACTGGGTTACCTGAATTCAACATATGATAGGAAGTGACTGTGTTTTCATCTGACCCTTCTATGAATAGTTACACAAACTATGTCACCTCATGCTTAAGTTTTATCTTAAGTTATGACAGAATAAAACTACTCTTCATGCATAACAAAATGGCAGCCATGTTACAGAATACTTTTTGTATGTCAGTGTAACATTGTTGAATCCCCTAACCACCACTGGGTTACATGAATTCAATATGTGGTATTAGCAGACTAGATCTACATAGCATTCTTGGGTAACCCCACTCTCCACTGGGTTACCCAAGTCCAATATATGGTATCAGCTGCCCACACCTAGCATTCTCTTGTAACTCCACCCTCCTCTGGCTTACTTGAATTTGGTAACAGCTGAGACTGAGCATTCTCGCAACTCTCTGTTCCAATGTGTTACGTGAATTCAACTGATGGTATCAGCGGCCCAAACCTTGCATTCTTTAAGTCAATGCCTCCACTGGTTTGCTTAAAATCAACATGAGGCATTATCTGACCAGACTCAGCATTTCTTGAAATCCCTGGATTTCAAAATGGCCAATGTGGAATCCATAGTGGATGTCAAACTGGTAACATTTTCATTTAGGACCAACCAGACATCAAAAGAAGTCTGTCGGGGAAAAACCCAAGCTGATATGACCATCCATTCAGGAAAAGTAGAGATAACAAAATTTTCAACATGGCCAATGTCGTGGCCATGAATGTGCAATCAATACCATTTTCATCTAAGACCAAGTAGAACACGGGATTAATATGTGGACAAAGTTCTGCAGCAACCCTCCATTTAGTAGTAAAAAACTTGTGTTAATGGACTGACGGACAACAGACAACAGACCATCCCATAAAGTATTCTGGTCTATGACCTATAGAGCTAAAAATGAGAAAAATATGTAATACATACTGCCATAGCGATCGCCATCTGAGATTCTGTAACAGTGTCCATTGGGGAGGACACCAGGGGAGCACGTAGGCTGATCTTCTTTGTCAATGCTGACGTCAGATCCTGTAAAGTTAAACAACGTAAGATGCACATGCAAGTTTTTCAAACGTTTAGTAACCAACGGATGGACGTTTCACTGACCTAAACTTTTATGAAAGAGAAGATACAAATATGAAAAAAACTAAACATGAACTTATTGAAGTATTACAATGTCTGTACCAATTATGTTTAACCCAGATCTGCAAGTAACCAGAACAATGTTTTGTTTCTTTTTAACACTGGCATCACTCACAGAGAATAAATGGTAAAAAAACAAAACAATGGATGCTACATGTACTTTGTTTCATTAGTAACATAAGATGTATGAGCATTCAATATCAAAATGGACTTTGTAATTCTAGATAAGTGTCAAGCATGTGGTTGGACTTAAACAGTTAATTGCCCGCTTAAGCCACTCCTAAAGTTAACCTAAATTTCACTATTTTAAAGGTTCACATGCAGGACTAAAGACTGGATAAACAACCGGCCACTGTGATTGTGCCATTGGGCAAGGAGTGTAATTAACGGCAATGTTCCAGTTAATGCATAAAAAGAATACACTGCTTTGACAGATGGTACAGAATTTGAGGTCATAGAAATTACATCCTGGATAAGGATTTCTAAATATTTCATGTTTATCGTAAGTTCTGAAACACAAATCATGGGCAATTTATTTCCATATCAACCAATATGGATCCTCATAGGTACTGTGTAAAAAGTTTAACTTTCTTCACTTGACAAAAAGATATAACACAAGGCATCAATGAGACCTCGGTCATAAAATATTCCCAACATCATTGAAAATGTCAAACTGATGTGATTGTGTGAAAAGAGACAGCAATGAACCAATGTTACTTGCATGTATATTAAACATTAAAATCAATATAAGAAAGCAATAATCATCAATTCATTGGAGATTTAACATTATGTCATCTTTGCTTTTAAACAAATGATTTGAACATGTTAAAGGACTCTCCAAATGAATAATCAACATTTTGAAAGGTTAAGCTGACAAGATTTTTTTACATCCTTGTTTTGCAGTTTTTTTCTGGCAGTATTATTAATTAAGGCAATGTAAAAGTTTTGTGTCGTTTGTTACATCCATATAAGGAGTTTTCTTTCCCATTTGATGTTTTTCAATCACCTAGTCTCACTGCATCATCTATTTCAACTGATGCATGATGGGTCTTTTTTTTCCCTCCCTTTTCTGTTATTCTTACAGACAAGTCATTGTCATTCATGTTTTGCAGTTTTGTTGGAAGAAATATCAAACCCAATTACATTTTATCATTCCTTGGACTGGGGGCAGAAGGTTACATCAACATGCCCAAACATGACACCTTTACTTGCATTGACTGCATGCAAAAACTATCTTCTGTTATCCTGATTAAATTACTGTTATGAAACATCAATGATCCCAAGCATGTTATTTAAACTTGAAATCAAATGCATATATGACTTTGGAAATGAATGAAGCTGGTTAGCCAGCAGGATCAGACACTGGAAAAACTACATTCTTCAAAATAGTTGCAGCAATTGAACTGTTTAAGTTAAAGCAAAAATCCTTGTACTTGTTCACTAATTTATAAATATTTACACTAATCTCCAACTTTGTAGAACAAATATTCCATACATATATAAATGATTGTTTACATAAGCCCAACTGTGTTGAGAAAGGAGGCATACTTTCCTTTCATTTGCCACTCAATAAAACAGCAAGTGCTTTGTATGATGTCAGGATATTGAAAGTTGGTAACATACAGACATCATGAAGTAAATACTGCTTGATGCTGACGATGTCAACTATTTCTCCTGTTGATGTCATTGTTTTGTAAGAATCTGATATGTGACAATTTGACACCAAGCCGATTTATATAATTCCAAGAACCGTGCTGGAAATTCTATTGGTGCAATCTTTCCACAACTTATATCCTAAAGTAATATTACACATGTACTTTCTTTGCAAGGTCAAACACAGTCAGAAACTTCTGAAATTGGCAAAAAAATATATCTGATTTTGAAAAGTAACAATTAGGACACAAGCACATGGTGAATAATTAGATAATTTACTGTTTATTTTGTTCTGAGGATCTCTGCATTATGATTTCAGATCTATAATATACTTACGCTGTCCCAGTATAATGAATACAGATAACTGCTCTCTTACTGAACATCGGGGCATTATGATGACAGTTAATCATTCCACCCTTATTACTTATTTTATGACAACATCAAATTCTGTACCATGGGGAAAGCTTAACTGTGTAGTAATATTATCCATATTTGACAATATTTTTAACTTTTCAACCACATACACAAACAATATAGAGAAAGCTTACCTGAAGCTTTCGTCATCACACTAAGGACTTCATCAGCAGACTGATTTAATCTCTACTGACTATTAACATCATTTGATGGAATGGTGAGTGATGTTAACAGATTGTCCCAGATAGCGGAAGATAACTGATTGTCACTTAGTAGACTATTATATCCTACTACTGAAACACATCCAAAATTCTATGGTTTACCAAAGATAATAAGCAGGATTTGCTGTTGTGACCAATAGTCAGTAGTGTGGGCTCTATCACCTACAATTATGTAAAATATCTGGCCAAGATTTTAGCACCATTAGTTGGAAATACTGAACATCATATTAAGAACTCGAAACATTTTGCCAGCCTGATTAAGGATAAGAGTGTGTTGGAGGATGAAGTGTTGGTTTCATACAATGTGAGTGCCTTATTTACTAGTGTACTGGTTGATAAGGCTTTGTCAGTTATTAATGACTGATTATCTTCTGACAGTACCCTTACACAGAGGATACCACTGTTACCACAACAAGTAACAAGGCTGTTTGAGTTGTGCTTAAAGTGCACAAACTTTGTGCATGATGTAAGTTTCTACCTTCAAATACACGGAGCCCACTATGGGTTGACCGGTTTCCCCTATAGTGTGTAATTTATATATGAACACTCTGAGTCATTAGCACTCATCACTGCTCCCCATCCCCCGCGTTGGTGGTACAGACACGTTGATGACAAACACTAACCAGAAGGTCGAATATGTAATGGAATTCAAAGATCACATTAATAGCATTGATCCAGATATTAAATTCACCATCAAAAAGGAACAAAATGGCAGATTATCTGTTTTGGGCACAAACACAGTCAGAAACAACAATAGTACTTTGAAAATTATGGTTTTCGTAAACCTATGTATACTGACCAGTACCTTGATTTTAACTTGTATAATCCATTAGATCAGAAACTTGGGGTGATCAGAACACTATATCACAGAGTCAAACTAGACTGTGTCAATGCTACCCTCCTGAGGTGTCATTATCCAGAATGGGCAATTAAGAAGATTTCCAACAGGCTCAATGCTAGTCCTAATTACAATACTGGGGAAAGTAGACCAACTGGGAGAATAGTTTCAAAAGGTAACATCATCCAATCTATGTAAAAGGGACTTCGGAATGCCTGAAGCACATTTTTCAATGACACAAAATTAACATGTGTTTCAAATTGTATCAGACCCTAAGATAGATATTAGTTCACCCTAAGGATAAGTCTGATAAGAGAGATATTAGTGGACCTATCTATTACATTAAGTGTGAAGGACAGGGTGAAAGTCAGTGGCACCATAACTATATTGGGAAACTGAAAGGACATTGAAATCAAGGTTTAATGAACTTAGAAGACCAAGTTCAAGCTTTGCTGAAGTATCATGGCACATCCACAATGGTTGCCCTGGCCATACTGTAACTTGGAACTCAGTAAAAATCCTAGATTGAGAACAAGCCTGGTTTGTGTGTGTGTGTGTGTGTGTGTGTGTGTTAAGTAATTGATCTACATATACACGCACAAACCGACGCTGAACAGGGACATGTCATTACAACTTGCGCATATCTGGGACAATCTGTTAACATCCCTCACCATTCCATCGAGCAATGTTCATAGTCAGTAGAGACAAAGCCAGTTTGCTGATGAAGTCCTTTGTGTCAGGACAAAAAGCTTCAGGTTAGCTTTCTCTATACTGTTTGTGTATGTGGTTAAAAAGTTAAAAAATATTGTCCAAAAATTCTGTACCATATATAAAATAACCAAAGACTGGTTGAAAGTGTCACACAACTAAGTGTTTTATTAGGATTTCTGTTATCAATTATAAATGATCACAACATTAAATATTTCAGAAATTTTCCTTGAATATTTTCATTTCTTGAGCTAATTTCATCAAAATCCATAATAGACTAGAAAACTATTTTTTTCCCCAACTGACATTTCACAAGTAACAACAAATTTGACTTCCCCAGCAATGAAACCAATCTGCTACATAAAAATGTTCCTGTATATAAATATCCTTATACTATCCCCTTTTAAAATGCCAACATCAGATTTGGAAGAGACTTTATATTAAGAAATTTTAAAAATGCAATGGTTTATGTGTAATAAACAAGGATTATATATATTATACCTACTTTGTTCTTATTCTGTTAATCATAGGAATGAATGTAATTATCAATTCCGACAACTGATGGTAGTGGTGGCACTACTGCACCTAGGAGCCCAACAGCAGGGAACCGTGCCCCCTACTCTCAAAATCTGGGGGACACACAATGCTTTTAAGGGACAAAGAAAAATACATACTGTAGTATATAATGCTCTAGAAGTGCTGAAAAAAATATGAGATAATCTTATTTACTTTGACAGTTTTGTCCCTTTGTTGTCCACACTGTATCATCATATTTTCCTTGGACACCTGCATTGTTAGAATAAACATTTCATCCAGTGATCAAGTAACTCATGGAAACACAACATTTAAATATCTGGTTGAGCTGAAATGAGCTGCATCATGGAATTTTCCATTCTGGAACTTGCTCTCGTGTAACTTTAGTGTTCACTCATTATTACAAGCATTTATTATAGCAAATACCCATGTTTTCTTAATTAAGGTTGTTTACAAATAAAAATATAATATAACCAAATGACAATTTGTGTATTTGCATATATATACTATCTTTTGTAACTAATTCAATCCTATATAAATGAAATCCTCCTTGCCTTAGGTGCCACTTTAACCTTGAAACTACATTACACTAGTGACTATTCAAGACTTTACACTGTGACTACTACAAACCATTAATGCTTTTATTGCCTGATACATTGTTTTAAAATTTATTTTCATTGCCATCTTAGATTTGATCACCTTTGGCAACTCTAACACTGCTAGCAACAATATATACATGGATGGACATGCAATAAGTAAAGCTGAAGTGGTTTTCTTCAATTTTTTTTCCTGATGAAAAAGCATGCATGGGTGGGGGTGGGTGCACATGGTGAAGATTTGGGGGACATAGTATGAAAATATGCAGGGAACCCACGATCCCATGCACATGGAGCAACACTGTGGTGTTTGTAGTTGTCATCATCATCATCATCATTACCTTTATTGTCATTAATATCAGTACTGTACTGTAATTGTTTTTTCATCAACTTATTGCTTAAACTGAGGTCTTGGACCTTAGAAAAGAGTCAAGTTTATATAATAAAAATCTGACTGTATTCTAAGGATTTTTGTTTTACTTTACATTTGCTTTGTATGCCTTTATGTGCTTCCTAAACTTACTGATATAGCCAGGGTTGTGCTGATATGCCATAGAATTTTATACACATACACCACTTGTGTAATTTTCCTTGTTTTCCAAAACAGAATAAGGACATTAGGAACAAGTACATAATCACAAGGACACATATTTCATTTACCATGAAGGATTGTCTTGTCTTTAACAGAATGATTCAGATTATCATCTTGTTCTGCACCCATTGATCCATGTGTCAAATGCAGAATGTCAACATTGTTCAATAGTGTTTACGTTCTGTTTACAACAACACACCTCACAAAAAACACGTTTCCATTCAAATCAAACTTTGATGAGCCAAGCCCATATTGGTCATCAGGTACAAAAACTGGGATAAACCAAATCATGCAAACTTCATATCTAAAAGTGTAATGATATCTGAATTAATTTAGAATAAGTTCAAAATAAGTGTATATCTTTTTTAAATATATTTACCCCTAACTAAAACATTAGCAATGAACTGGTTTTCATTTATCTGTGACCCATACAAAACATAAGCACTTTTGAAGGACCTCTCATTGAAGAGAATGACCACAATTGTTGATAAAAATGAACTGCTTTTCTACCGTATAAAAGACATTCATTATCCTTTAGTTTGTTTGGGGGTGGGGGGTGGGGGAGGGGGCAAGGGGAGTTCAATATTTCAATGAGATATTTAGTTACATTTCCAGTACATCCAATTCTTGGCCACCAGGTAATAAACACAATGCTGCCAATTGTAGCAAACAAGGAGATTAAATTATCTGGTTGCAATCCCAAGATTATTAATACTGACAGTGACAGTTACTTTCTAGAAAGGAAGCATATAAAAATTTCATTGAAATAAGCTTGCATGGCCAGGCATATTCATCTTACATTTGACTAAGCTGATTTTTCAACCTGTCCTGGGTGTCTAAGCAAAAGATTCTCCATGCAATCCAGCTGTTCAGAAGTTGTTTTTTAACCTGCTTCATTCATAGATCATTTGAGATGTGTATTGTGACTGGTTAAATTCAACTGATGACAACTGATGGGACCTGACTTAATATATTTCATTAGTTGCAATGAAGTCATTCCATACAAGTTTTATTAAAAATGTTGTATAGTAATCAATAAACAATGATTAATCGATTACAATTAAAAAAAAATATGATCTGTTGTTGTTGTTGTGGGGCTTAACGCCATTTTTCAGCACACGATAGGCTATACATGGCGGCCAGTATTAATGGTGGAGGAAGAAACTGGGAAATCCCCGGAAAGAACCACCGACCCATGAGAAGCTACTGGCAAGCTTTCTCACATATCCACATTCGCCAAATCCTAGACTCGAACCCACGCAGACAGAGGTGAGATGGCAGTGATCCGTAACGAAGAGCGCTTTAGACCACTCGGCGCCCCAAAATATGATCTTGACATTTCAAATGATACCCAACACTAGGAGGCACCAAGTGCCATGTTATTTCAAACAGAGGAAATTCAAGATAAGTTTCATTGTCATGAACAATGATTTTGTTAAAGATGATGTCAAACATAAATTACAAGGGGTGATGGGGATCTATTCATCAATTACATATACATGCTAAATGCTTAATATTTACATCTAAAGGACTCCAATAAATGATAAATATTTTTTTCTACAGTAAATATATGTACAGTTAAAAAGATAATGGTCTTGGTCAAGTCACTAAATTCTGGAACTTTTCATATTAATTTCTCTTTATTGATTGATAATATACAGTACAGTAACCTTATTTTAAACCACGCTAATCAGACGCCAAAAAATATATTTTTCAATCTCTGGGTGAGGGTCTTTTCCTTTGAAATTTCATTTATGTCCAGAGTCAAAACACCTAGAAAAAAATATAAGGCATTTGATCCGTCTATTGAAGGCTGCAGTATAAAAGAAGGATTAAGTCAGTTGTTTCACTTATAGCTCTGGCTGTGGAGGTTAAAAGACTTCTGAATGGGAACTTTACTGGTCAATTAAGTGCTTGAATGTTTTGCTAGCCAGGCCTCACATATCCCTAGATTCAACCACCCTGTTTCAAATCCTGGTTTTAAATGTTAAATAGTTATATATTTTATAAATAAGATAAACGGCATTCATTTATTAAGATTCAGTCATGGGACTGTTATAAATGAATGGGTGCTGGGTCCCCCTTTTGATTTTCTTGGTCACAATATGGCTTATAAAATATTTAGCACCTGAATAACTAGAAGCCATAATAATACAGTAATAATAATAATAATAATAATAATAATAATAATAATAATAATAATAATAATGATAATAATAATAATAATAACTAGAGAAATAGTGACCAATTTCCTCACATAGATAAAGCCCTGTCTCCCCCTTATTCCACCCTTAACCAAGATAGAAATGAATTGATAGAAAAAAAAAGAAAAAAAGAAAGAAAATAGTGTGCAATTTGTCAATATGCATATCTGATGATGATGACTGTAATATGTATTAGTCAATCTATTAAACACTGCAAGATAATTACATTGAGAAATTTCTGTCATAAACTTCATCCAACGAGTGCAATAGGTCTTATAAATATACAAAAAAATCAACTAAGCACAAAGATTTGTCAATATGCACACTTTTAGACTATGACCATAATATGTGCCAAGTTTTACAGCAATCTATAAAAACTTAAAAGCAAAATGCAGGAATATTTACGCAAACAAGGTTGTGTTATGCGCTGCAAGGTACAAGATAAAAAAGGGCAATAACTTTAACAAAAATTGTGGGTGCAAAGTGACTTGTCAGCATCTTTTGGTGATGACAATAACATTTACCAAGTCACATGGCAATCCATAAGATAACTGGGGAACTAGTTGCACTAACAAGATTGTGTCACACTGTATTAGACTACAAGATAAAAAAAGTGCAGTAAAAAACAAAAATTGCAGGAACAAAAGTGTTTGTCAATATGTGGAACTTCAGGTGATGACCAAAATTACAAAGTTTCATATAAATCAATCAATAACTGCTTAGTTGTGCTACCCATGTTGTCCTACACTGCATTAAACTACAATATAAAAGAGCAACAAGTCTTTAAAAAAAAATTGCAAGAGCCAAGTGATTAGTCAATATGTGCATAGAGCCAAAGAGAAGTCCAGTTGTCCACTTGTATTTACTAGGGAAAGGTAAGGACAGCAAATGATTTTGACAGTATGTTTGCCCAACCAAACAAATGCAATTTTAAGTCAATGTCAAATAAAAATGTGGACAAATATTTTTTTTTTTTTTGGCACTTCATTTTTATTCAGCAGTAGCTTCAACTGACATAATATGATCAGCGTAAATGATAATGTTCATTGTCATTGCTTAGAAGTATATCCATTTTTTGTAACATGCTTACAGGTGTATCCATTTGTAACAACTCTCTATCAACCTGACATATATGATATAATAATCTATCTATCATAACTAAATCATTTAATGTCAATTAACTCTAAATCATTTAATGTCAACTAACATAAATTAGTTACATAATAAGCATCTCATAATGATATATCATAAATATTCCAACCTACATTCAGAGCAGAAGTGTTTATTTCAGCAACTGCTGATCAAAAAACTCACATTTATTGCATTTCATTTGAAAATCAAGTATGCAATACTATGCATTATAAAACACTGACTTTAGTGCCAATTTCCGCCAGTTTTATGTTTTGTAGTCAATTTTGGGCACTGACAATTTTCATAAATTCCAAAAACTGCATCGCTATCTCTAGAATTTCTGTGGAAACCCATCCAAGATCTTTGAAAAACATTACATGAAAACAAAATTTTTGTCGCCCAATATGGAGAAAATTATGACTTAGTGGATGTACTTTGTTATGCTACTAATGTAATAAAATTAATAATTTTAACAAATATTTCATCCAATAAATGTATGAAAACATTAATGCTGATATGGACACAGTAGCCTATTTTCTATATTGTCATTTTTTACAATAACCAAGTTAAACAACAACTGTGCTAAAGCAATATAATAATATTTGTTCAAATTTTTATAAGTTTTAATAGTAATTCAACAGTATTTTAATCATCAGAAATGAAAATACACAAAGAAAGACAGGTGTTTAAAGTGACCATTTTGAACACTCCACAATTCTAACTTTCTACACTCACTTCTCCCTATTTTCCTGTGTCTAACTTTATTCTGACTGAACGGATGAAATTTCATCCAGGAATCCCAATATTTGAGTCTAGCATATTACAATGGCAGGAAGTAGTATTATAAAAAATGTTTTTACTCTCTTCATTTCAAGATATCAAATTCCTCTCAGAAAACTTACCACTGCATCTGATGTGAAGTCTATGAATCCGGGCAGGATCAGGAAATCACTTGAAAAGAGAGAATATAAAAGAAAATAAATAAATTACCAGGTTAGTTATGTCAGTGTTGATTCCAAACTTACTTTTTCATTTGCTTATTATACTATTTCATATTTCACAAAGAATGAGCATTAGAAATTAGTGCACATATTGCTAACAACAATATACACATAATGTACAAAGGACATGCATCCTTTCTGAGTAGATATATATAGAGGATATTTTCTTCCTCCAGGTGAATAACAATGAAATATATCAATTATTCACATGGAACAAGACAATTTTTTTATTTTATGCTCAAAAGAATTGACCACCAATATGCACAAGATTTCTCCATTCTGTACCTGTGTGATTAACAGCTGCATTACTACACCAATAAAAAGAAATTCCTATACATGTATTTTACAATAATTTTGGCACAGAGACATTTTACAAAATTAATTTGTACACATCATGCTTCAAACTGTATTTTGTCAAAATAAGAATATAAAAATAAGAGTTTCATTTTTGCTAACCATTTCACATGTGGACTGATACTGATGGGGTTGACTTACTGGAAGCATAACAGTGTGGTATATCTGACAGACTCCAGAGCACAATGACTTTAAACAAGATTTTAATCACTGTGAGTGTACTTGTAAGCATTTTCATTCTTCATTTTGTTTATTTCTACATTCCACAAACAAGATTTTGGTCCTCGATAACAGAAACTGAAAAATATGCACTGGGGGTTAAGGGGATTTTCCCCCAATAGGGTCTTAAAGAGTGGCACCCCTGATTTGGAGTACCTGAGGGCCTATGGCCCCTGACCAAAAATGCCATACAAAACTGGTCCTTATGGACCTTATTATCATATTTTGCAAAGTTGTTACTTCATTTTCCCCAATAAATCACTTGAAAAAATAACAAAGTTTCAGCATACTTGAAGAATTTCACAATGCCCAATGTTACATCAATTTGTTATCAAATCATTATTAGTGCTGAAATTATTAAATGTGCCCAGTGGTGTTCACACAGTAATTCAGTCACAATAATTTGTCACTTTTTGCCCCAGATATTATATTACACTTTCCTCTCTTCAGAAAAAAATATATAAGGCAAAACACCCAAATACATCAATTATATATAAATAAATAAATAAATTCACGTCTCTTTCTCCCCCCCTCCCCCAATGGACACAAGCTGTTGATACTGATATGCCAGTCTTGCTCTTTTTGCAGCCTTTATGAATATTTCTTTTGTTTTCCTTTTAGTCACTACTTACTTTTTTGGCTCAGTGTTCAATCTCTTCTTTGTTTCTCAATAAGGATTTTTTTCCCTTTCAAGCACCTCCTTGCATTGGCTGTAATTATTGCTACTGATATTCAATTTCTCTCTATGCAGCTTCTTTTGGAGGTGCTGGCTGCTGCTCCAAACTCTAACAACCATGATTGATGTAATTCAACTATTTCTTGCAAAGACAGTTTTCTTATGAATTGACCAATTACATTTCTATCCCCTTTCCATGTGAGCCATTCCCATTTACACACATTTTTCAAACCTTTATCCAAACATTCTGTATCCAGTTCTCTCTCAGAAACTCAAGACACCATGTTTTGCAAGCATGCTTCTTTCTTTCAATGTCCATCAGTTTCCATTGCACAAAAATTTCACTGGATGAGTAGAAACTTTTCACCAGACAGAACAATCTTTACAATGATCATGTGTTAAACAATATACAAAACAAATACTTGACAAGATTGTTATGGAATCAGACCGAACAGACCGTTTTTTAGAAACCAGATTGGAGATATAACGAATAAACTACATTGAGAATCCAATTTTTCTCATCATGAGAAAAGTGGGATTCTGCTTTAAAATGGATAAAAATCAGTCTGATTCAAATGCAAATTTCTGTGTGGCCTTAGCAAGTTTGCTATCTAGCTCTGTAGTAGATGGTGAAGCTAAGTTTTGAATGTCACTTAATATAAGTTTGCAATCAGCACTAATCAATGCACGATATATCAATGTTTTCAAACATGATTGTGATGCAAGTCGAAATTGCTACTTAAAAAATTGCATCACTATATTTAACCATGATTTTTAAAAAATGTGTACCGTTTGTATTAGAATATTACAGGTACCGTATACAATACTGTATTGGTGACACATAGCAACAAATTCATTTAAGTTCAGTCATTGACAGTTTCCATGATTCATGTAAAAAAACTAATTATAAAAAAGGTTGTTGTTGTTGTTGCTGTAGGGTTTAACGCCATTTTTCAGCACAAGATAGGCTATACATGGCGGCCAGTATAAATGGTGGAGGAAGAACCCGGGAAAACTTTGAAAAGAACCACCGACCCTTGAGAAGCTACTGGCAAGTTTTCTCACATACCCACACTGGCCAAACCTGAGACTCGAACCCATGCAGACAGAGGTGAGATGGCAGTGATTCGTAATGGTGCGCGTTTTAGATGACTTGGCCATTCAGGGCCCTATAAAAAGGTAATATTTGAAGTCTACCTTTTGCATATTTAGTCATTTCTTGATGGCACCTCACTGACTGCATAACTGTACACTGCAGAGGATTTACAGTAAACGCATTGTATGATCTGTACATCCTGATGTAGACAGAGAGAAAGGGGAAGGGAGGGAAGAAGAGAAGAAGTGGAAGAAAAAAAACCCAATTGAAATAAGCCTAAATATGGAAATACAGGTTAGAGTAACATACATAAGGGTAGATATATTTCCTAACGGGAAAAATTATTTCCAGAAATGATATCACCGCTGTGGTGATAAAAGTGGTATTGCCACTGCGGCAGTCATTATCATTTGTCTCCCACTGATATATTTCAACATCTCACAATGAAATACATAATAATCTGAATTATAGCATGGAAAGAAATAAAGTATCATTATTGGGGCTCCTAGTTTTAGGGCTGGGACTGCAACTTTTTCTGAAAGAGTCTTGCACTGCAAATATCAAAATCTTATGGAGATCCTGCAATTGTCATCCAATCTTGTGCCTTTATGCATTTTGTTGTGACAGAGTTATGAAGTCACAATTCGCAATAGAATGCATCTTTCAATGAAATCATTACCATACCATTTGTTTACACGTATCATGACACAACACTGATTAAAGCGGACAACTTTGTGCAAAATCTTATCATTAATATCTCTAAATTTAATCAAACACAAACAGCGAAAAGATATTGAAAATAGAGCCTTTCTCTTTAAACTTTATGCTTTTTGCCGCTAGATATCTTGATTGAACTGCATTATGAAAGATGGCAGTATTTTGTAGTTCCCAAACAATAAATTCGATGGCGGATGTTTTGCATCACAACATTGTGCATTAATTCTGTACAAGTAGGAAATAATTCCCAACTTAAATTTAATTTTTGTTACTTACAAGCAAACAATTTTCTTTCTCTTAGCCTTTCAGACGAAAACTGCACAAATCAAACTCATGATAAAATTAAGAACAGCCTTTAAAAGGCTAAATTAAGTTAATTTCTATGATTTTCCAATATAATGTTTCATATATGGCACTGATGTTGCAGTATCATATTATTTTGTTCACCAATTATGCATACAGACAAATGGCACATACTTGTATGTCATTCCATCTCCGTTTGCGAATAACTGCGCTCCTGTTAGACCGTCGTCTGGCACGTACCCGGTCCCGCCAGTAATCAAATAGTCAGCCATGCTGTAAAATATTACAAATTTGTACCATGCGGTGCAAGAGCTTCGAATAATAAATAGAGCCTCACATGTGTTTGTTGTTGAGGTCATGCGCACAAGTGTTGCCTCGATTTCAACAAACACTTCCGATTTGAACTCAAGGTCGGTCCAACTATAGATGCGGTGAAAAACCGTGTACTACTCAGTTGTTAATGTTACAAATCATTGGTACATGAGACAAAACGTCAGAATCTCGACTTAGTATATGTAAATACATGATCAAGTTGTAAGGATACAAAACTAAAAAATAAAATTAGTTCTTTCGAAAGCACCAAAGAGGAGCCAAAGGAAATAAAATGAAACCGCTTTAAATTTACTGTTTCCCATTTATGAAATTAATGCCAATTCAATATTTTTACGCTTATAATTGTATACAAATTTAAAGGTATTAACTAAAAATGACCCGAAAGGATATTCTTTTGGACGCTGTATCGCCAGCTTTACCGGTACAGTACATAATGCCAAAAACAGCATAATTAGTTTAGGAACCGATTATTTACTATTCTGAAATATTTCCGTTCCTAAGCTGTTTAAACATTATACTCTTTCTCTGATTTATAGAAAAACAGAACTAAATATACCAATCGCATATTGTTTACAAGAATATGTGACGAACGGAAAGAAGGATGGATAAACAAGACAAAACCTGCATTTCTTACTCACGGTGGGGCAAGGAAAGGAGACCGTAATAAATACACACTGGTGCGAAACGTACCTTAGCTCGGACCTCCACCCCTTTCAAACCCCCAGCTTCCCCAATCCACCGGTCCCAAGGGAGGAGACTAAAAAGACCCCCCAACCCCACCCCCAAACAAACATAAGCTATAATGCACAACAAGTGCAACATTTTAATTGCAAAAATATTTGTAAACGAATTTCGTAAATGCAACTGACTGAATAGGACACTCTTACATATCAAAGATGTTGCAGATACACAATTGTAGAACAGTTAATGTTGCTTAATACCAGTCTCGTAAAGTCAGTACGTATGACGGAGTGTTAATTTGCGTAATTTGCGCACCATATTTTGCAAACGATTATGTTGGCTTCCTTTTATGAATATTTGCACCAGTTTGGTTATATCTTCAAATTCATTTCATATTGGCCTTATACCCAACATTTAATTTACATTTCCGTTCATTAACACACACACACACACTACATAATTAGTTTTCTTGCATTTAATGATCTACGGGGCAGCCCAGGTGGTCAGATGGATGATCTTAGTTTAAAATAGTTGGCACATCTTTCCCTTAAAAACAATATATACTTATGTTTATTAATTTATATTATTCGCTATAAATATTGGCAAAAATTTGTATCACTACTTTGTTTAACTTCAATGTTCAGTATTATATATATCAGGAATACAAATCATATGGCGACCAACAGTCCTTTCAAGTGCACTGGATCCAGCAAAGGATCACGTGTGTCAGGGATTGATTAAGATAAATACAATAAACTGACAACGAACAGTGCAAAACTAGAATCTAACTAGCCTGAGCGCTTTCGACTCTTAATGAGTCTTTTTCAAAGGCAAATACAAAACATAGACAAGACAAACAAATAAAACACAAAAACCGTTGTGTTTGCAAAACTTTACATGGCTGTTTCTACAGGAATTAAACCTTTAAATGTATTATGTTTCAACAAGTTTATTTCAACTTGTTGCGGATGCTTGAAAATATTTTTATTGACCTAAAAATTGACGAGCATAACGACATCTGTTGTTTTATATAAATTGAATTAGTCGCAAATTATATCGCGGATATTTCATTGTCATAGTAGTAATTACAGGCTATAAAGCATATTTATACAATTATTTAAAAGAAAATGTGTCGGCTGCAAAAAATAAATAAATAATAATTTCATTTGTGCATGGCTGTACAAGAAGGAAAAAATTGGAACGTACGTGTATATATATATATATATATATATATATATATATATATATATATATATATTTCTCTCTTCTATATATATACTCCGGTTCCAAAGGGTTTGTTATGTCGCCGGGAACCCGGATGTGGAAAGCACTGCTGGAAATCCCCCAATGGCTTGCGTCTGAGAGAGCCTCTGACAACCAAATCCAGCTCCAGGCCATCACGAGTGGCTTAACTACCAAGCCCGGCGAAACCTGTTTAAATTGACTGGAGAAGGGATGACAGGCGAATTTCTGGCGCCTCAAAACCAGATGCTTCGGGCAGATGGGGCCCTTTAACCTTGGGTGGTCGCCCGTCTAGGAGAAGGTAAACTCCGACTTCAAACCTTCGCTGCCTTGCGACTATACCCATTCATGGGAAAGGCTAAGGGAGCAAACTCCAACAGAAAATCCGGAGACGAGTCCCTAAGGCGACTTGGCATTGCTTTCAGTGTCATCTCGGCAACTCCTGCGACGTCGCTGGTGCTATGACGTATCGGCTTGTCCTTTCCCTTGGATCCATCAGCTGCGTGGAGAGGGGGAGTCAGTTGCATGGGCAACAGCTGATTCTCCATATCACCCTGCCCAGGCTTGCGCCCTGGAGAGGACACTCCAGCTTCGCCTCACAGCGTCGACACAACACGTGAAGCAACAGTTACCGGTTCTAAGTCACCACTCGATTGGCGTAGAGTCAGACGCCAGGGGTTGCTTCCGACGGTGGGAGAGATCAACAGGTCTCATTGGACAGCTATCGCCCGCCTGAAGCTGGGCAGCCTCCAGCCAATAAGGTGCCGTCCCGCCACAGTTCGCCTGCCTTGCTGGGTGCGTAGGGCTTAAGGTACCTGACAAGCGGACTGCAACTACTGCACCAAGAAACAACAAAAGAAAAGCAACGAGGAAATCAACAATCCTAAAGCTAGGTACCTGGAATGTCCGGATTATGCTGACTGTGTTCTTAAATGATCTCCAGGCAATCAGTGATGTTCGAAGACTTCAGTCATCAACGACGAACTTGCAAGACTCCATGTCGACATCGCCTCACTACAGGAGACACGGCTACCAGATTCCGGGTCCCTCAGAGAAAAGAACTACACGTTCTTCTGGCAAGGAAAGAGCACCGAGGAAGCCAGTGAGTATGGTGTTGGATTCGCCGTCAGGAACTCTCTGCTGGGGATGATAGAACCCTGTCAACAAGGAAATGAAAGACTACTATCTCTCCGCCTCCACACCACAACCGGGCCAGTCAATCTGATCAGCGTTTACGCTCCCACACTCAGCGCCACCACATATATCAAGGATGCGTTTTACAACGAGCTTGACTTGCTCATCGACAAAATTCCCAAGGAAGAGAACTTGATATTACTGGGCGACTTCAATGCTAGGGTGGGTGTCGATCATGACTCCTGGCCTTTGTGTCTTGGCAAGTTTGGCATTGGGAAGATGAATGAAAACGGGCAGCGACTACTAGAGAAGTGCTCGTACCACGACCTCAGCATCAGCAATTCATTTTTTCAGACGAAGCCACAGCACAAAGTGTCTTGGAGGCATCCCCGGTCCAAACACTGGCACCAGCTGGACCTGATCATCACGAGACGGTCTGCCATGAAGGGTGTGCTTCTTACTCGTACATTCCACAGCGCTGACTGCGACACCGATCACTCGCTAGTTTGCTGTAAAATGAAGCTTCAGCTAAAGAAGATCCACCACTTTAGGCAAGCGGGTATACCACGCATTGATGTGGGCAAGACGTCATATCCAGACAAGGCTGAGGAATTCACTTACGCCCTCTCCAAGGCGTTCAGTTCAGAACCTCCCTAGGGCAGTGCCAAAGAGAGATGGGACCACATCAGAGATACTGTGTACAGCACAGCCACAAGGATCTTTGGTAAGAAGCAGACAAAGAACAACGACTGGTTTGAGGCCAACTCCGCCACACTCATGTCAGCCATTGAAGAGCGTCGCAGTGCCCACCTGGAATACAAGCGTTCCCCCTGCCAGAGGACACTACAGGCATACAGGTCTACCAGAAGCAAAGTGTAGAGGTTAGCACGGCAGTGTGCCAATGAATACTGGCTTCAGCTCTGTCAGAGCATCCAGTCAGCAGTAGATATCGGAAACATCAGAGGCATGTACGATGGCATAAAGAAAGCAATGGGTCCCACGAAGAAAGTGACAGCACCACTGAAGTCTTCCGCAGGCGATACCATCCACGACAAGGGCAAGCAGATGGAGCGCTGGGTGGAGCACTACTCTGAACTGTACTCCAGAGAGAACCACGTGACCAACAATGCCCTCAACGCCATTGAAAACCTCCCTTTTATGACCGAACTGGATGAGAAACCTACTGCGGAAGAATTAAAGAAGGCCTTAGAGAAACTGACCTCAGGTAAAGCCCCAGGGAAGGATGGCATCCCAGCAGAAGTCATCAAGTGCGGCGGCAGCGTGCTGTTCACACACCTGTACGACCTCCTCTGCCAGTGCTGGGATGAAGGTGCAATGCCTCAGGACATGAGAGACGCCAACATCGTAACCCTGTACAAGAACAAGGGCGACAGAAGCGACTGCAACAGGGGCATATCCCTTCTCAGCATCGTGGGTAAAGTCTTCGCATGAGTCATTCTGAACAGGCTGAAGACGCTTGCTGACAGAGTGTATCCAGAGTCTCAGTGCAGGTTGCGCGCAGAGAGGTCCACAATCGACATGATCTTCTCCATCAGGCAACTGCAGAAGAAGTGCAGAGAACTACACAGACCCCTCTTACTGGCCTTTATAGACCTCACCAAGGCATTCGATCTGGTCAGCAGAGACGGACTCTTCAAAATCCTGACGAAGATTGGATGCCCTCGAAAGCTGCTAAGCATGGGCCAGTCCTTCCATGACAACATGGCACAGTTCAGTATGATGGCTCATCGTCCGACCCCTTCAACGTCCACAGCGGAGTGAAACAAGGCTGTGTCCTTGCCCCCCCACGCTCTTCGGCATCTTCTTCGCTGTCCTGCTTAAGTACGCTTTCGGGACGTCCACAGAAGGGATCTACCTGCACACGCGATCAGGCGGCAGACTGTTCAACCTGGCACGACTGAAGGCATAGAGCAAAGTAAGAGAAGCAACCATTAGGGACATGCTCTTTGCAGATGCTGCTGCTCTAGCCACTCACACAGAAGCTGAACTACAACGCCTGATGGACCGCTTTGCTAAAGCATGAGTTCGGGTTGACCATCAGCCTAAAGAAAACCAACGTGATGGCTCAGGACGCGGATCATCCCAGCATCATCATCAACAACTACAAACTAGAAGTAATCAGTCAGTTCACGTACCTCGGCTCTACCATCACCAACAACCTCTCACTCGATGCCGAGCTCAACAAGCGGATTGGAAAGGCGTCAACAACTCTCACTATGTTGTCGCAGAGAGTGTCGAACAACAGCATGCTGACCCTGAACACTAAGATCTCCGTGTACCGTGCCTGTGTGCTAAGCACCCTCTTGTACGCCAGCGAAACCTGGACCCTGTATGCCTCACAGGAGAAAAGACTGAGCGCCTTTCACATGCGATGCCTCCGACGCATACTCGGGATCAGCTGGAGCGATCGAGTGACAAACAACGAGGTGCTTGAACGTGCCAAGATTCCCAGCATGGTCATACTCCTTCGCCAACGTCGCATCAGATGGCTGGGCCATGTACGTCGGATGGATGACGGACGGATCCCCAAAGACCTCCTTTATTCGAAGCTTGCCTCTGGCAGAAGATCGGCCACATCTCCGCTTCAAGGATGTCTGCAAGCGCGACATGAAAGCCCTTGAGATCGATGTCAACACCTGGGAAGAGCTTGCTGTAGACAAGTCCAGCTGGCGACGTGCTCTGATCACTGGTCTGAAAGCCTGCGAGGACAAGCTACGACTGCTCGCTGATGAAAAACGATCTCAGAGGAAGAGGAAGCAGCTCCAACCCACACCAGACTTAACCTTCAAGTGCAGCAACTGCAGCAAGGATTGTCACTCCCGTGTGGGTCTCCACACCACAGAAGACGCTGCACAACTACCAACCGGGACACCTCTCATGGGCGCATTTCCATCGTCTCTCGAGACTAACAGATGCCAACAATTATATATATATATACTTACATACATATACATACATATATATATATATATATATATATATATATATATATATATATATATATATATATGCATGTATATACACAAAATGGTCAATAGAGTTAAATTAGTATTCTAATTAAGAACAACTTTTTCTAAGCTGCTATTCTGCATCAAAATCTCCTCATGTGCAGTTAGTGCATGCAGAATATTTTTTTTTCTGACCGAAAGTGTCATTTCTTAAAATGAGTCATATTTGGTAATTCATTATTAAATCTGCACCTATAAATATATAATTTCAACTGTAATATAAATAAATTAATCACATCATCAGAGTTTGTTTCATCAGTTATACAGAGCAAAAATTCTCTCTTTGTCAAATAGAAGTCATACAGAGGACCGCACTCACTGTTTATCCATTCTATGAACTTAGTCAAGATTGATTCTGTTTTTGGACACTTCCATAGAAGATGTGATATAACGTCTACAGAGGTTTTGCAGAGAGAGAGAGAGAGAGAGAGAGAGAGAGAGAAAACACAGATTACTTGAAATTTGTCCAATTAAAAAAATTATTTGTTGCCAAAATTCTGTGTAAAATCTTAGTTTGAAGCCATTTAAGTCTAGGACTTTTGGTTACCTTGTGAGGTCAAGAAAAAAAGCCTTTTCATTTGTCAGATTCTGTATTCCATTTTACAACTAAGGCTGTGATTATTAGATATGAGAATTTTGTTAGTTCT
Organism: Megalonaias nervosa; assembly: GCA_016617855.1. NCBI lineage: Eukaryota > Metazoa > Mollusca > Bivalvia > Unionida > Unionidae > Megalonaias > Megalonaias nervosa. Next base: position 122,596 of record JAECUM010006919.1, read on the forward strand.
TTTACAGCCCTTTTATCCAGTATTATAAATAAGACAGATGGGTACATACATGGGTACTGTATATTAGAAATGATACTTGCATCAAATTTACTTCTGTAGATCGGTATGGCATCCAACAGCCCCTGAAATTCTAGGTAATTTACTTTGAATCCAAATTTATTTCAAAACTTGTCAAGATTGATCCACGAACCATCTTCATTTACAAAGTCATTTATATATAGAATATTCCTTTTTAAATCCAGTGTTTGTGCATTACAGGAGAATTTCAAATAATGATATTAGGATTCATCCTTATTTGTGGTTGAAGCAGTTCTTCTTTGTTTTCAAGAGTAAGTTTATTATACAAGTTTGTGAAAGCTGAAAATATATCTATCCAAAACTCATTCAGGCATTTATTAGCTCTTATAAGAAAATCTATTTTAAATAGGAATTTTTTTTTCTATGTTTGGGAGAAGCATATTTTGCCATTTAATCAATGAATTGCTAGTTTTAAAATATTTCAGAACAAAATGAGAATTTTGAAGATACATACTAAAAGAGAATGACTGAACACTATGAGAGTACGATACGGATTGGAAGATCCCTAGTTCAGCTCATTTCAGGTGAACCAGATAAGAAGTGATGTTGGCTCATACAATTACTCCAATATTCAGACATGTAAATGTTCTTAGGAGAGGGGCGCGGTGGCTCAGTGTTTAGTGTGACGGATTCACCACTGAAAGGGTACGGGTTCAAATCATTCCATCGAACCAGCCTGGGTCAGAAGCCGTGGCGTGTCCTTGGGGAAGGCACTTTACCCCAATTGCCTCGGCACTAAATAACTTACTTGTGTTTCTGTGCAGTGAAGCACCAAACCAAAACCAAATCTCTAAGCATGTTCAGTAAACCGTAGGAAGTACGTGATAGCACATCCAATTGTGTTATCAGCTTAATCACAACGAAAACTTGGTGGCGGTACGTTAAAAAGTGTGTACATTTAAGTATAGATACTATAGTGTACTTTTTCAATGCTCCAAATCCCCCAAAAGAGGTCACAGTAACTATATTCTACTTTTCACCAATTTAATGTTCAAATCCACCCCCCCCCCCAAGAGGCCACAGTAACTATGTTCTACTACTTCATCAATTTAATGTTCAAATCCACCCCCACCCCACCCACCCCAAGAAAGGTCACGGTAACTACATTCTACTATCGCAACAATTTAATGTTCAAAATCCTTTCATCCTAAGACGCACATCAGTGTTTGTTTTGTGAAGACGTATGAAATAACAGAGATGATTAACAAAACTAAATTCCAGAACAGCAGGTTGCAGCCAGTGGTGCAAGTAAGCCGATATGACATTTATTACCTGTAACTGAGTAACGAAAAACGGGGTCAGCAGGTAACGTACCGGTCAGAGTTAAAATCTACTTGCGGTAACTGGTTATATTGATCCATTGTTTGCGTGCGTGTGTGAGTACGTTCGTGTGTTTGTGATTTGGGTGTTTAATGTAGCTTTAACAATTTTTCAGTCATATCGCTACGATGTCAGCATTGTGGTAGTTTATAGTGATGTCTAGCACAGGAGCATCATGTCGCAGACGTGTAGCATGATGTCCCACCCAGTCACATTATGCTGACACCAGGCCAACCAGTCCTAACACTGACCGCTTAATGCTGAGCACCAAGCGAGGCAGCTGTACGTACCATTTTTATAAGTCTTTGGTATGACTCGGCCAGGGTTCGAACCCGCGACTTCCGCATCCGAGGCGGACGCTCTAACCACTTAAGCCACCGGAGCAGTTCCCAGCGTTTGCAAGGAACGTGTGTTAATCCCATGATGCTAACACAGTGTACTTTGATGTCAATAGGTGAAATAGAACATATGAGAAACGAAGGTAAGACACAATTTATATGCAATTTTGAATAAATCTAGAATTAGAGGTCACAATGACCCAAATTTAGTTTGTATACACATGTCCATTCAAAAGTCAGTGGCGTAGCTACCACTAATGCAACTGCGAGGATGGGGGTGGGGAGTGGGCAGTGGTAGCCTAAACTTCTCCTCAAACAACTTTTCGTTGGAAGAGGTTCCCATAATTAAGTTGTTTTTTTGGGGTGTTTTTTGGGGTGGGTGGGTGGGGGTGGGGTGGGTGGGGGGTGGGATTTCTTGTTACGCTACTTCCTAAGGCGCACATCCATCCATCCATCCATGAAAGAAAGCATAATAAATACTCCTTCAATTTTTGCATTTCAAAATAAGACTAATTTTGGATGAAAGGGTGATATCAATGTATATTCGTATAACACCTTTTAAATGATGAAATTGTGTAATGTTGCTTAGATATACAAACTTAAATGAATTACATTGTATTAAAAGAGATGATGATGATGATGATGATGATGATGATGACGATGATGACGATTCTTTCGTCATACAGATTAAATGGTGTGAAAATAAATTATAATAAACTCGTTAATGGTTTATGGGTGCTTTCAGACAAGACATTTACAATCGTTATTTCAAATTTAGTAAAATGAAATAATGAAAGGTTTATCTTCATATAGCCGCCCACACATATTTTAACACTAGAAATTCAGGGAAGAATGTTAGACAAGTTTGAAAAAGTCATCATGGAATTGATCAAGTGATTTGTACAATGTATTCTCCAAAACCAGTTATAATATTTAACGGGGCCAACGACAGAAACAAAATGTTGTTATAAACTTTAAGTGATACTGCATGTCAGGAATGCTCAATTTCAACTAGCTTTATCAGTATATTAGACAATAAACCCGAAGATCTGGCGTTTTCTTGTTTTCTTAATATGTTTGCAAGTAGACCTAGCAAGTGCTGGATGAGCATAGATTTGAATTAGATTTTCCTGTTACACGGTGGCTCAGTGGTTAGCGTGCCAGACTCGCGAACAGAAGGGCTCTGGTTCGAATCCTGCGCAACCAGGTTGGGTCAGTCTCCATGGTGTATCCCTGCGAAAAGCAGCAGTTTATTCATATTGCAAAGCACAATGCAACCTTCAGGTGTTGTTATGCCGTTAAACACCAATAACATCCTGCCACGCCCACCAAAATGGAGATTAAGTATGGAGATTACAAAACCGTTTGTGTCTGAGCTTTAGATTTTGCGTCAACCATTCACAAAGTCTTTTACTTTTGAAACTTCGCTCTCGAATCGCCAAAAACGGAGAACTCTGACTCACAGAAAAGTAAGGACCAGTTGATGACAAATCAGACCTGGGGTAAAATTACTCTGTGGTGAATATATCAGCACTGACTAAAACGATCAAGCATAACTAATAGAAGTAACTTTGATGCCCGTCCATGTTATATTAGCTTGCCGTGTTTAACTTTGTCTAGGGTTAAATGCATTGAGACTTTTTTTTACTTCAGTATGAAAATTTTATTTCAAAAAGGAAAGAAAAACAGTGTTCACCATGCATGGGATATTTTTATATGATACTCCAGCTCTTGTGCAAAACCGATTCAAGTCAAATCTTCCGACTGTCACCGTTTGTACGCCCTAAATAAAGCGCGACATATAGAGAGACATATAACTTAAAGTAATGTCAAACTGGATCTCATGCTTATGCATCCATTTAAAAACTAGCACATCGCGAAAGTTAACATTTCTTTCAGATGGTGGCTAAACAGATTTGTAAAGTTCACATTTCCAAGACCAAATATCAGTTTTCTTATGAACAATAATTACCCGAATATAGTTTTGCATAAAGAATGCTTCGTGATATCACAGTTTATAAACAAAATTCTGGAGGGCAAAACGAATTAAACATGATTAAAGTTTTGAGACATTCGATATTCAATGAAATATAAAAAAAGAAAAAAGAAAAGAATTAATGAATGAAAGAAGAAACGAAGAAAGTAGATGAAAATAAATAAATAAATAAAATTGTTTGTACCATAATTCAGTCCTAAGTGTCACTTTCGTACATGCGAAATTTCCACCGCATGATCTGTATTGTAAACAAGTTTTTTTTTTCTTTTTAGTTTAAAACAATCTAGATGCGGATCAAATGTATTAATGTCTTACATATTTGTTTATTATTCTTTCTTCCTGACAGAAGGAAAAATTATATAGACACGAAACTCCTTATCATCGATACCTGCCTTTAAACTGAAGACAAAAACCCTATATTTTCAGTGCGAAAAAAAAAAGGTTAATGTTTTTCCCTTGATTTGAGAGAGACACCAAGAGAATTTAGTTGCTGTGCGCGTGTGTGAATTAGGAAAGGTGCTTATGTGACTAGAGAGATAAGGTGTAGTCATGAAATACAAAAGTTTTAAACTTAATTTTTTTCCCTCCTAAACTGTACTTATTATTATTATTATTATTATTATTATTATTGGACACAATATGCTCTTATACTTATTAGCTTACCATTTTTTTTTTACGATTTTCAGCATTGACCATTTTTTTCTTAAAAATGAAAAAATAAAAATATTCGTTGCATCTACTCCATGATTTATTACTTACAAGATGCAATTACCTCAGCCTGTCAGAACCGGCGCCACTTTCTGCAAATCTGGCCTGAAAATAATAAACCCCAGAACCTGAGTTTGAGACTGGGTTTCTACGTCAGCCAATCAGAAACAACCTTTTATGAACTGTATGAGCTCATACTTGGAACTAATTTTGTTTGGAGTAAGGCTAGAATAACGAAAACTTGGGGATTATCTGCATCTTTATCCAATTAACTAATTTTCAGCAAATACTGAGAGACTCTGCGTACGATTTTTCAATTTGGAGTTTTGAGTCTAAGTTTTATTTAGGCGCGTAGCTAGATCATTTTACGTCATGCGCAAATACAGAATGACGAGATCATTCCACTCGACGCGTAATGAAATCATGGACTGATTTTTGTCCTATCAAGGTTGATTGCACTACTAACAAATCATGAAAATAATTGGTTTGAAATGCATTTTTTTTTTCTTGTCAAAATTTTCGTACGCAATTGCGTTTCTGTGTATTGGCGGCTACGCGCCCGCTATTTTTATGCCCAGCGAGGCTTATATCTTCAGGTCCGGAGCTTGAGTCTACGTTATACGCATGTAATAAATGTATATAAAAGTTAGCTAATCCCGTCCAATATCACGTTAACTTCAAGAGACATTGGATACGATTCATATTCCCTTTTCGTTCATTTTTAAATACCTTGTGCGAGGTCCAAGCTGGTAAACCCAGAATTGTTTATAAGATATTTCAGTGAAAAAATTCTCGGATTTATAAGTGACCTCCAACACTCGGGACAAACTATTTTAGGTGTGAGTGAAAGAGGTGGACACTTTCCTGATGTGTTCTGAACTTCGCAGTTCCAATTCGCAGGATTACTTGGTTATTGACATACCCATTCAAAGTCTGTTACATAAAAACCGCCATTATTTCACATTTGTTTGGCTAAATTAGCGAGTTAGGCATATATAACTCAGATTTCAAGTTAAATCTGGACGGGAAGAAATGAATTCAAGCATAAGTGGAGAGTTGGGTAAAACTGATTTTTCTTACGTTCCGAAATGAGTATACTTTATTGTAGAGACAGAAAAGATATGCAGATATGGAATAAAAGGCTGATTTGCTTCAATTCCTTGTTAGGGAAATATCTAACATCACAATCACTCACTCGGTTGAATAATTCATCGGTGCGAAGTTTCAGCCGCTTACCTGTAGAGAGTCAAACGAGACAGACAGACAAGCTAATAAGGCTTGATTTACATCAGAAGATACTGATGTCATGTGAAATTTATGATTATCGATGTTCAGATATAATGATTTACCAAATCATGACCATAACATAAAAGTAGCCGAGGAACCTTCGAAACTGTTTCATATTATCATCAGCAACGAGTGAACTGATCGACTGGCAGCATCCATAATGGTCATTAACACACTGGACACGTCACTGTTGTTACGTGTAGGCTTGTACAAAAATAACAAGAGAAAAGAGTGAAGCCAACAAGCTTTGTATATTTTAACAAAATAATTTATTTCCCTAGAAAACAATGTAAAAATTGGAAATAGGACTTACGATTTGTGAATATAATCCAAAATTTAATCCTAAGATTGAAAAATACAAGTCCTATCACTAAACAGTTATAATAGAATCCGGGTTCGAATCTCGATGAAATTCCAATATGGAGGCGATGACGTCAGATTATGTCGTTGTACTGGTGGTAACAGATCCTCGATTGAATCACAGTCTATAATGTTTCCATTAAACTCCAGAATAAATTTCCACTGAATTTCTTTCTCCCAGAACTTTTATAAATATAAAGCACTTGCTTAGTTTTCTAGAGAATAAATTATTAAATTCCAAAAACAAATGAACTTCAAAAACAATCTGGCTTCAACAATATAAACACCTTGTACCTTCAGTGTGTGGACATACGACTGACCAAATCTACTAGAGGGCGTCTGTTTAAAGCCGCGATGTTAGATCACATGGTAACTCACGTGATAGGCTACGTGATTTACTAATTTGAACATCGCAATAAAAAAAATACCATTTATCACTTATGCAAGAATAGCCCTATCTAAGAATCAGATTCTCACACTGAAATAAATTTATAAATAAAACATTGTTTATTCAGACTAACACGTAGGCCGAAATGACATTGGCAATAGCCAATCGTTTTCGCGTAGTGTTTACAAAATCTATGAACCAAAGTGAGCTAAAAATAATGATAACGAAATACCTTTTACGTTCTATACAAACTGAATTTACTGGAACAAATGTCGAATCCCGTGAAAATAATCATTACAATAAAATGTAATGAAACAAAAATAAAATAAAAAAGAATTTTAAAACTAATACACAAGCAATTTAATTACATATACGTAACACTTCCTCCATAACGAAAAAGAAAGATTTATATAATAAAGCTTTCTTTTTACCATACGTAAATTATACATGAGGTAAAACAAAATTACATAAGAATATTCTTATGAATTATATAAAGTGTACATGAAATAATATTTCTATACACGGGAAAGTGCATCAGCAATCAAATTGTCTTTGCCTTTGATGTGCCTGATGTTAAGATTATATTCTTGCAAAAACAAACTCCACCTTTATAATCTTTGATTTTTATTCTTCATCCTGTCGATGAAAATAAGGGGATTGTGAGCACTAAACAAAACAACCGGAGAAGAAACTGAGCTAATGTAAACTTCAAAATGCTGTAATGCCAATATTAAAGCCAAATATTCCTTCTCTATTGTTGAGTAATTTCTTTGGTGCTTATTTAATTTCTTAGAGAAATAGCACACTGGGTGATCAACACCATTTCTATCTTCTTGAATCAATACTGCTTCAACCCCAACATCTCTTGCAACCACAGATAATTTAAACGATTGATTGAAATTTGGAGCTGTGAGAACCGGCGCACTTTTGAGTATGGCTTTTAATCTATCAAAAGCTTCCTGACATTTTTCAGTCCAAAGAAACTTGTTTTTCTTACTTAACAAGTTTGTCAGGGGTTCAGCAATATTAGAAAAACTGGAACAAAACTTTCGATAGTATCCGGCCATACCCAAAAATCGCATCAGTTGCTTTTTACTAACAGGAACAGGGAAATCAGAGATAGCCTTGACCTTAGCATCGATAGGTTTAACTTGACCATGTCCCACAATATGTCCTAGAAAAGTTACACAAGCACGGCAAAATTAACTTTTAGATAAATTGACTGTCAAATTTGCATCAGTGAGTCTTTCAAAGAATTTTCGAATCGTGGATAGATGTTCTTTCCAGGTGTCGTTGTAGATGATGACATCATCGATGAAAGCAATTCAAATAAATTTTGACCAGAGGTAATCATATTCATCATGCGTTGAAAAGTACTTGGGGAACCCTTCATCCCAAACGGCATTACTTTATATTCATAGAGTCCATCTGGAGTCACAAATGCCGAAATTTACTTTGCTCTTTCCGTAAGTGGAATTTGCCAACTTCCTTTCAGAAGGTCAAATTTGGTGACGTACTTGGCATTTCCAATTTTATCAATACAATCATCGAATCTGTTTTTGTCACACTGTTCACCTTCCTATAATCAGTACACATACGGAAAGTTTTATCCGGTTTCGGAACAAGTATGCATGGTGAACTCCAGTCACTTTTACTGGGCTCTATGAAATCGTTCTCTAGGAAATACTGAATTTCCTTTTTCAAGTATTCCTGTTTGAGAGGGTTCATCCTGTATGGGTGTTGTTTCACAGGTTTTGAATCTACAATTTCAACGTCATGAAAAATTTTGTTTGTCCTCGTAGGAATATCTGGAAACAAGTGCTCATATTCGAATAATAACTGCTTAAGTTCATTTCTTTCTTCTTGTTGTAAATGTAAAAGTTTCTGGTCCAGATTTTCTATAATTTTCTAATTACGAAGATTTGTTCCTCCAATATCAACAGTGTCCGATTGAATTTCTTCACTTAAATCCTCAGTGAGTGGGACAGGTACAACTAAATTAACTGCATGATTTACTTGGCTATCTCTTTCAATATACTAGTACTCCATTAATTTATTTAGATCAGAGTACTATTATTATAATTTAACTCATTCATTTTCTTCTTTACTTTGTAAGGGCCGTAAAATCTAATTTGAAGAAAATTTTGAAGAATGAGCAAGAGAGAATGAACTCTATTACAGGACTCAAATGTTCTCACAAGTAAAGTTCCGAGAAACCATAGTTTCACTTTTGACTTGAATTGCTGAGTGCCAAATTCAAGCATAACAAGCTGGAAAATTCCAGACATAAAATTTGACCCTTGACCAGATTGGGCAGATTTGGGAAGGCCAAATTGAGTAAAATACTTTATCAAAGTTTTTACTATGGTTTTTGTTTTAATATTCCTCAAAGGAATTGCCTCTGGGAATCTTGTTGACGCACACATAATGGTCAACAAATACTGGTTGCCTGACTTGGTCTTAGGTAAGGGACCAACACAATCTACCATAATTCTGCTAAATGGTTCGTCAAATGCAGGAATTGGTTGCAGATGAACCTTAGGTATCTTCTGATTGGGTTTTCCTACCATTTGACAAGTATGACAAGATCTACAAAATTTACATACATCACTTTTGATTTTTGGCCAATAAAAGTGAGTCAAGATCTTGTTATAAGTTTTATTTATCCCTAAATGACCAGCCAGAGGAGTTTCATGGGCCAAACTAAGTATTTCCTGTCTGTAAAATTTTGGAACTACAATCTGATAGTTCACTGACCACTCGTCATTAGCAGGTACCTCGGGAGGTCTCCATTTTCTCATAAGAATTCCCATATTTAATGAAATAACAGACAGGTACTTCAATGGCTTCAGGTTCACTAATGGCCCTCTGAAACAAACAGGAGATCTCAGGATCTTTTTCCTGTTTGACGACAAGTGATTGTCGTTTATCACCCTGATTAGATAAAAGAGAATGAGTATTTAAAAGAGGATCACTGTGATCAATACCTTTTGATTGATCCAAATTAGAAGTGAAAGGGACCTGATCAAAAGCCTGATCAATACATGTGTCAGCTAAAGGAATACCTTCCTTATCAAAATCATTCTCAAGAGCTTTCTTTGCCATAGCTCTGGTAACTGCACAAGCTGGGTATAAATCAGGGTATTCTTTTTCAATAGGATCAACTTTCTGATCCAAAGAAGGCTTGTCAGTTACGAGTGGATTAACCACAACTTTGTCTCCAGCTAGGTCGTTGCCTAGCAACAAACGAATGTCCTCAACGGGTAAAGTAGACACGATTCCGACTGTCACAGGTCCTGAAACTAAGTCTGATGGCAAATTTACAGAATGGAGAGGAACATTAACAAAGCCGCACTCTACTCCCTGAATGAGAACACTCTCATTAGAACAGGACTTCTCAGAAAAAGGCAAAGTACCTGACAACAAAAGACTCTGAGAAGCTCCTGTATCCTTAAAATTTTAATAGGGATAGGATTGGCCAAATCACCCATGAGTGATATAGAACTCTTCGACATGAATGGTTCATAATTCTCCATGATAAAATCAGACTGGGGTTTATTAGACCCAACAAATGTACTGCTTCCAATACATGACCGTGACCTTGACCTCTTAGAAATAAGAGCATTTGGGATAGGTCTATCTTGATTCTGATGCCTATATTTCAGTTTAAAGCAATCAGAAATGACGTGTCCTTTTTTTCTTGCAATAGGTACACGTAGGAATAGACAAGGATTTTAAATCAAGTTTATCAGAAACTTGAATTTTAGAAGTTGTGCCAGACTGAGTTTTAGGAGGAGTCGTGTTAGGCTGAAATACCTTTCTACCAGTAGACTGTTGAGTGAATGATTTGCCTACAACAGGAAAAGTTATGAGTTAAGGAATACTTGTCAGCAGCAAGAGCAGCATTTTCCAAGGCTTCGATCTTACGCTCTTCAAGATGTTTCTTAATGTCATTAGGAACACAGTTTTTGAACTCTTCAAGTAACACAAGTTGTTTGATATTTTCATAATCATGTTCAACTTTCTTGGCTAAGCACCATCTCTCAAATAACTGCTCTTTTTCTCTAGCAAATTCAACATAAGTTTGTCCAGCTTCTTTTCTATAGTTTCTGAATTTTTGCTGATAAGCCTCAGGGACTAACGCATAACCCCTTAAGATGCACTCCTTAACCAAATAAAAGTCAGAAGTTGCTGTACTGACATTGAATGGTAGATATCACTAGCTTTACCAATTAGTACACATTGTAGTAACTGAGTCCAATACTTCCTTGGCCATTTAAAATTTTCCGCAACTTTTTCAAAACGAGGAAATTATTTGTCTACTTCTTTTTCTCTAAAAGGGGGCACTAACCTAATATTTCTTGTAATGGCAAAACTTGAATTTGTATGTGAAGTGGAAATGTGCTTTTCACTTGCCAGCTCAAATGCTTTCATTTTAATTTGAAATTCCCTTTCATCCTTCTCTTTTTCAGATTGCAACTGTTCTCTCTCTCTCTCTCTCTCTCTCTCTCTCTCTCTCTCTCTCTCTCTCTCTCTCTCTCTCCCTCCCTCCCTCTCTCTCTCTCTCTCTCTCTCTCTCTCTCTCTCTCTCTCTCTCTCTCTCAAATTGTAATTGTTTATCTTTCTCCTGTCTCTATCTCTCCTCTTTTTCAAATTGTAATTTCATTTGTTTATCATTCTCTCTTTCCTGTCTCTCTTTCTCCTCTTTCTGAAATTGCAACTGTAATTGCTTCTCTTCTAATTGCAACTGCATTTGTTCTTTTGTAATTGCATTTGTTTTTCCTCTTTCTGAAGCTCGAGCTTCCTTAACTCTAATTCCATCTTGTATTTCATTTTTAATTCCATTACTTTTATGTCAGAGTCTGATACCGACTTACTGACCGAAGTCAAAACACTTTTATAAAGAAGATTTTTCTCTACTAAATATTGAATCAAAATATTTTTAATTTCTTGTTTCGTTAAGGATGCTTTCGCCTCAGAAAGATCGTATTTTCTGGCAAGTTCAAGCAACTCATCTTTTTTCAAACTATCCAACTGCTCCTGAGTAGGACTAGAAAGAAAAGTCTCCACTTTTAATGACATTGTGAATGAAAGAATGTTGTTTTCGCTAAAGATTTCAAACAAAATGTAAAATAGTACTTGGGATTTAAAAACTAGGGGAATTTAAATATTAAAAAACAATTTTCTGAATTTTTTTTAGCCAAAATTCAAATTTCCCAAGGACGATGCCCCAATTTTCTCTTGTTACGTGTAGGCTTGTATAAAAATAACAAGAGAAAAGAGCGAAGCCAACAAGCTTTGCATATTTTAACAAAATAATTTATTTCCCTAGAAAACAATGTAAAATTGGAAATAGGACTTAACGATTTGTGAATATAATCCAAAATTTAATCCTAAGATTGAAAAATACAAGTCCTATCACAAAACAGGTCTAATAGAATCCGGGTTCGAATCTCGATGAAATTCCAATATGGAGGCGATGACGTCAGATTATGTCGTTGTACTGGTGGTAACAGATCCTCGACTGAATCACAGTTTATGATGTTTCCATTAAACTCCAGAATAAATTTCCACTGAATTTCTTTCTCCCAGAACTTTTAAAAATATAAAGCACTTGTTTAGTTTTCTGGAGTATAAATTATTAAATTCCAAAAACAAATGAACTTCAAAACAATCTGGCTTCAACAATATAAAGCCTTGTACCTTCAATGTGTGGACATACGACTGACCAAATCTACTAGAGGGCGTCTGTTTAAAGCCGCGATTTTAGATCACATGGTAACTCACGTGATAGGCTACGTGATTTACTAATTTGAACATCGCAATAAAAAAATGCCATTTATCACTTATGCAAGAATAGCCCTATCTAAGAATCAGATTCTCACACTGAAATAAATTTATAAATAAAACATTGTTTATTCAGACTAACACGTAGGCCGAAATGACATTGGCAATAGCCAATCGTTTTCGCGTAGTGTTTACAAACTCTATGAACCAAAGTGAGCTAAAAATAATGATAACGAAATACCTTTTGCGTTCTATACAAACTGAATTTACTGGAACAAATGTCGAATCCCGTGAAAATAATCATTACAATAAAATGTAATGAAACAAAAATAAAATAAAAAGAATTTTGAAACTAATACACAAGCAATTTAATTACATATACGTAACACTGTACATTACGTGCCTAAACCACAACTGACATAAATATATCATAAATATGCAAGGAAAACAGGCTCACGTATGCAGTTATAGAAGACAAATAGAGAAGCAGGCAGAAAAGATTAAACTAAACTTTAATTAAACTATATAAAGTATCCACTTTAAACAATGTAGTAAACAGTATGATCCAACGTTAAGCAATTAATTTGGAAAAAGTAAACTCTGGATTCCAGGTTCGATCCTTGAATTCTGGGTCCACACTATACTTAAATTAACCTACGTTTCTACGTTAAAAAAATGCTCTCTGTCTCTGTCTGTCTGTCTCTGTCTGTCTGTCTGTCTGTCTCTGTCTCTCTGTCTCTCTCTCTCTCTCTCTCTCTCTCTCATTTAGGAGATCAATATTACGTAATTTTGAGGGAAGAAGTATCCGTAAGTATTTCTTCACCAAAAAATGTAACTGTTTCAAAAAGAGTCATTCAGGCATGATTATTGTTTCTGGCATTGACTCAACGGGAAATTAGTCAAAGTAACGTAACAAAATTTAGGGATGACATTTCAATTAGCATATTGCTTGCACTTCAGATTAACAGAACACTGCATTTGGAATATGTGAAAAATTTTATATTATCAAAACTTTCCAGCGATTGAAATAAAAAAAATTATAAGTAAATTCTCCAATGACTTTGAAATGTACACCTGTCTTACCTGACCCAAACTATTGTACTTGAAATCTCCTCAATCACTTTTTAAGTGGCTTACAATTATGTTGTATCATAAAATCGCTGTATACCTAATTAGACACGCATGAGGGCAAAACTAGGCATCAACAAAAAAAAAAGTAAAAAATAAATAAAATAAAAATAAAACATGACAAAATAAAAACATGATAAACAAGCCGTAAAACCACATATCACATCATGTATTTAAATATGAATAACAAAGATAATAAGTCGGAGTGAATGTTTTTAAATTCACGTGATAGCGGAGGAAACTAAATTTCTATACATTTATTACACGCGCGTATAAAATTGAATTTAACTGGACAATTTGTTGAAGAAACACCCAAATTGTTGTGAGCGTAAAACAAGCGTACAGTTCTCTGAAACTGATCCATTTTTGTTGTTACAGTTTACGTAACATGAAGCTTTCCGCCTTCGAAATGCGTTTGCTATTGTCAGCCATGCAATAAAAAGAGATGTAAAAAGATCGCCACAAAATACTGCACAAGGTAAAATATCCGCTTACCTTTTTAGCATCATCGTCCAGGTAACACTCAACGCCGGAAGCGATACCGAAACAACCGGAGGCGGAGTCGAGACAAATTCAGTGGGATTTGTATTCAACATTCTGAACGGCGACACAAGTGTTCAAGTAGGAAATGCATTATTTACAATTCCGGTGCTACTACATGATGTTATACTTAGGTTTACACTAATTTAATACTATTCACTGCTGTAATTCGCCAAACAAATAAAATAAACAGTTTAATATGCAAATAATTTGTGTGTGTGTGGAGAGAGAGAGAGAGAGAGAGAGAGAGAGAGAGAGAGAGAGAGAGAGAGAGAGAGAGAGAGAGAGAGAGAGATGTACCTGTTTTCTGTAAAATTGTGTTTACAACATCTTTTCCCAACCGATTCGTGCCCAACTGAATGCGAGGTCGGGTTCATAACGCTTGACATGTTACGACCACTGACAAAATGGAGACTGTTTACATTTTCTCCATGAAATCATTATATACAACCAAATACCGGTTGTGTCTAGTCTAACGATGGATATTCCCAACACTAAAGTCACTCACACAGAACGAATGTTAATAAACGAAGGTTAGCAGCCTGGAACCCTCACGTGATACACGATCTAACAATCTACTATGTTGTCGTCCTAACTACCCTGAAAGCTATTCACGAAAAGCAGTCATACTGCAAAAGTGTTGGGAATGAAATGTGGACAGAAACGCTAATTCTTGCAACGAGTTTGTCGTTGGAAAGTATGGATTGGTGAATGCATCCCAATATTGATTATTTTCTTGCAGAAAAACCGATTGTAGACATGGCTGATGGCAAAAGCAGTGTACATATACAGAGTTCTTAACCATTCCTATGGTTGTGTTTTGACCGGAATGGGGATATTAGAATATCAGAATTCACACTTTAAAGTTGACTAGACCACCATTGCTTTAAGGTGTTTTGGAAATCATTTAAAATTACTTGAACACTCACTTTTCTGCATCGCCTAGAATGCTCATTTTTTCTGCATCACCATCTCGTAAAGGATGGATACGATAATACTAAAAATCAAAATTGAAAAGCATCTGGTTCACATATATTTCGTGTATCACCATCTCGTGTAGCGAAACGAGAACACTAAAAAGTCAAATGAACATTATCAGAACAGTCAGAGTCAGTCTAATTAAAATCAGATCTACACTGTCCTACGTTAAGATCTGACAGCTACCACATAGGGGTCATGTTCTGATGACCTTCGAATTGGCCAACAGAATTGCAGCTTTCAGAAATCTGACAGTGAATCAAATCGTTCGACACATATTGATGCTCTTCAGCCATACTCCGTCTCCCAAAAGCAAAGATATAAGACTTCATCTGATTGGCTGATAAAATTACTGAATATGGTAATAATATAGGTCACCAGAATATGACCCCTATGCGGTTGCTGTAAGATCTTCACGTAGGATAGTGGAGATCTGATTTTAATCAGAGTCAGAGTTAAAGATTCTTTGACAAATATACGATATATTTATTACTAGACCAGTCCAACTAAGACAATTATAAGACCTATTATAAGAGTAGTCAAAATATCTCATTTAGCAAAGCTGCTTTACCTTGAACAGAGCGGAAATACACCAATATAAAATGTAATATGCTAATTTGTAATAATATAATATATTTATTTGCACTGTGTTGATAACTGAAATTGCATAGTCTAGATGTATTATGCAGAATTTCAAACTTAAATGTATGTGGTTCGGTTCTTGCCAGAAATGATAATTTCGTAATGTATAATTTAAAACCATTTTGTTATCTGTTGAGGCTACGCATAGAAAGCGAAGAGAATAAACTTCACTATCGAAAGAATTATAAACTCCTTGATTAGTTAGAGTTTAAAATGCAATCCCAAAAGTCATGCCGACAAAGACACATATTAGAAAGATATTATGTGAACGCAGAGGCATCTGATAAAGTGATCTTGAGAGTCGCGTGACACAGGCTAATACAATCGAGACAAAGTTGGCCATGTTAACATGAAAGAAGCGTCATATAAGTTATAATGATTCAGGGAATGATCTGGTCTTACGTGGGACATACGTACGAACAGCTGTTTGACATGACAATGACAAAAGTAGAAACAAGGTCCGAGAGAATCAATAATAATCGGAGCAAAACTATTGATCACTAAGCGTCCATCAAAATCAGTTTTATGACAGTGTCCTATCCTTGGTGATGCGCTTCAAATATAAAAGCACACAGAGGCTGAATCTTCAGACAAAGAGGTGGGTATTTTGGTGAAATTTATGATAAATGTTACAGTTTGTATGTTATACACATAAACATACCAAATAGTTAAATATAAATTGCATATTTATAGTCAATAAATCGAATAAATATTTCACTAGTCATTAAGGTAGAATTATTGTATATATATATATATATATATATATATATATATATATATATATATATATATATATATATATATATATATATATATATATATACTATATATATATATATTCATTTATCAGCAAGTCAACAAAGATGATTTGCTTCTTCATTTTGAAATTGATTTTCTACATATTGTGCATAACTATATAAAGGACGAAACAATGATGAACTAACTGATCAAGATAATCTACTGAAAATTTGTGGAGAGGAAGACAGACTGTTAAATAGATACAGTCTCTTATTAGTTGTTTATAGTGACTTTTATTGTTGAATGAAACCATTATTTCATTTTGTCTGTTTGATTCTATTTTATCTTGGAGATTTTCTATTTAACAAAGCCTTACCTGAACGCTAAATCCATGCTTCTAGAATAACAGTTGGTAAGCCACCAATGGATACGTTTTTCACTGTTTACCAGACCTTGATGTGATGTATTTACTATATATTCTTATAGCCATATCTTTCAAAATACGAAGGAAATCAGTATCGTGCAAATATTTTACAATCTCATTTACTAAATAAAATTTCAAATAATTTAATTCAATCTCATTTTCTTTGAGATGGATAAGCAAGGATATATCTTATATTCACTAGCCTCTGCCTATTGTTCGTTATTGCTCTGACTTGTCTTTTTATTTCTTTTCTTATTTTTGATGAATGTTTTCGCTTTTCATGACTGCTTATCTCTCCTAAAGAGTTTTTATTCTTTTTATTTCTTTTTGTAATTTTTATTTTGATACATAAATGGTAATGGTATTTAAAACTGTCTCATGATTTTATGATAAGTGCTTCTCGGAACCACCTGGCATTCTAACATGCTCTCTGTATATACCTGTCTTTTCCAGTTTTGATATGATGCAGTGAAAATTGGCTATTACGACCTTTAGTCGGACTCAAAGAAAGTTACATAAGCGATAAAGAATTTCACCTGAGATAAAACATGTGCAAAGTAATAATGATATATTATTCAACTCTATGGGGCCCGTGTGCGAGAGAGATTTACCGCACCCATCCACCCCCAAGTCCAAAGATTAAACTTATTATTTAAGGTAGTTCAGCAGAAGTGGTTCTATCCTCATGCTAATAACAAAGTTACGCAAAGTGAACATTTGTCTGAATTTTAAAATGAACTGGTGATTAAAAAGCACTAGTTTTCCGATTCTTTTACAGTCTTTTTCTGGACAATTCTGAGTCGTGATAGCCCCACCCACCCCAAAAGCGTCCGCCATATTTGCATTAAGGGTCTAAAATATTAGTCCAATCAGACAGAACTGGAATAATAAAATCCTTCGTATGCGTTAGTGTATGATGGGAAATACCATACGAGGGTAAGAAATTATGATCTCTGGTGGAATTTTCTTATCTTACACCGATGCATAATGAAGGTGTTGCGTGGTGGTTGCTATTGTTATCTAGAGGATGATCGACCACGGTGTTATTGCTCGGATCGAGTAAATAATAAAATAAAATATGAAATTTATGGATGAAATAAATCGAGACATGAGCTAAAATATATAATAGAAGAACACCAACCCCGTATGAAGACTATAACAATTAAATAAATTATATAAACAAAATGAAATTGAGCATCACTTTTGAATGATACAGTTTCTTAGATATAGTTACCAAGTTTATAAAAAATATTGCAATTAGCAGTTCTATTTATACCGATAAGACAAATTTTATCATGAAATCGAGCGAACGATCGAACTCAATTGTCCAGGATGCCTGCATAACCCAATTGCTTGCTAGTCACTCCAAGTTCAACGTTGGTGGCAGGTTAGCGTCGTCGTATACCTCTCTCTCTCTCCCTCTCTCTCTCTCTCTCTCTCTCTCTCTCTCTCTCTCTCTCTCTCTCTTCCAGCCTCTTTCGGGTCATCAGTCGTAATTTAGTTGTCTGCTCCCGGCCCTCTATGTATAGTGGAATATATGGAGATATTTCTATTGAAAACAGATACACAGACCAGAATATTTTGTCAGGTTTTCCATCTGGGATAGAACAATATCAGCACTCTTGTTACGTCAGACAGTTAAACACTGGTGGCAAGTAAGATTCGTCGCATTCTCTCTCTCTCTCTCTCTCTCTCTCTCTCTCTCTCTCTCTCAGCAGCAGGCAGGGCGAACCCTACAAATTGGTTTCGAGCAAATTTTACAAAAATAAAGGTTCCTACAGGGGCTGAAAAATAATGTCAATAACGCTAAACCGAACCTCCTAACTTTTATTATTACCAAAACGGATAATGTTAGCTCATTCTTGTTATTTTATTTTTGACTTTTTGTTTTTATGTTATAATGCGTTTAGTTTACTCGCCGGATCAATTAATTTTTGTCGGCCACCCTGCCTGCTGCTATAAATCAACCAAATATTTTATCCAGACCTATACGATATCTGGATCTTGGATCATGTAAATTTATTGTAATAAATCCAAACGGAACAGCTTGTGCTTTTGAAAAGAAGTTTTTAAATTTAATCATATCCATATCCCCTGAACACCAAGTATAATAAATATTTTGTAAGGTATAATTATCTACTCCATTAAACACAACCAAAATATTGCAGTTGTCTCTGATCACTTTAGGTATTTGTGTATAACGCTGAGTGACGTATATGACATCTGTATTTTTATGTCTACCTCGAGAAAATATTCTAGCTGGATTTGTTTGTCTGTCCAGCATAATGTCATCGTACACCACTAAATTATTAATAAATCCATCTAGGTCATCTACAGATGGAGCCTCATCAATATCGGTAATAAAATCAACAACATCATCACCGTTTTCATTCAGCAATTTTGCATTTTCATTAAAATCTTTAAGTACTTCGTAACAGTGTTGATCATCTACAGATGGTGCTACTAAATACAGTTTACTCCATTTCAACCATCGCATTATTAAATTTAATAATAGTTGTGTTTTACCTGATCCAGATGGACCTATTATAATCATCCTTATCGAATTTGGTAATGCTGGATGATGCTTCACTGGTTCCTGTTTTTGTGTCGCCGAAAAATCAATTATATCCATATTATTAATATCATGGATTTATATTGTGTTCGATGTAGAGCATCTACACCCACTGCTGAATTAACTACAATAACAACGAAGAATAAACGACGTGCTCTGACGGGCAAATGCGTTAAATGTGGCACGAAGAAATACAAATTTGTCAAAACAAAGACAGGTGGAGATATTGCCGCTTTATTAGGAAAATTACCAGGAACTCCGTGGGCTAAATATCCGGGGGAAAAACACTTACCAGGATATAATTATTGCGGTCCCGGAACTCGACTTGATATCCGACTTGATAATCAAGATCAACCAAGACCAGGAGAGCATCCAGTAAATAAAATTGATAAAGCGTGTCATGTTCATGACGTTGCGTATAAAAGTAAAGATTTACAACAAAGGCATATCGCAGATGTAAAATTGATTCATGCATTAAATTCTGTACCTAATAAATCTGTTAGAGATAAATTAGCTACTTTTCTAGTAAAATCTGCCATGAAAGGTAAAATAATGTTAGGGGCTGGTAATTAATTATATAAATATTATAATGGAATCCATTTATTATAGCCCAAAAGGATATTGGAGAGGCAGATCAGCTATTAGTAAATTATCTGAAGCAGCAAAAGTTTCACGTTCTGTTGCTGCAGCGTGGTTAGCACGACAGGCAATATGGCAGATTTATCTACCACCACCTAAAAAAATTCAATATGCACATTTTGATGTCAGCGTCCCTAATGAAGTTCATCAAGCAGATATTTTATTTTTACCGCACGATACTATTAAAACACGTGGACGAAAATCACGCACGTACAAATACGCATTAACTGTTGTTGACGTTGCAAGTAGATATAAAGAAGCGGAACCATTATCAGCAAAGACAGCATCTGAAGTTGCATCTGCGTTTGAACGAATTTATCAACGTGGTGGTCTACGATGGCCACAGCTATTACAAGTTGATCCTGGCAAAGAATTTCTTGGTGCAGTATTGTCGTTGATGAAGAAACATAACGTTAAAATCAGACGAGGACATACTGAAATTCATCGTGATCAGGCAATCGTTGAACGATTTAATCGAACACTTGCTGAGCGGTTATTTGGATATCAGTATGCAAAGGAAATATCTACTGACTTTAATTCCGGTGAGAGATCTCGTGAATGGGTTGCAAGGTTACCAAGTGTGATAGCTGCGTTAAATAACGAAATTACTCGTTCAACTTCCATGAAACCTTCTAATGCGATTACAAAAAAATATATACCCCGTAGCAATGACAGACAACAACCTCAACCAGTAATAGGTAATGTAACTGTAAGATATGAACCTGGCGAACTTGAGGTGGTTAAAAAAGAGCAACTGATCCTATCTAGAGCGTGACTACACATACAATTTCTAGCGTGGTAAGATCCACTGGTAGACCTCCAATCTACAGATTAGATTCGACAGCCCCTCATCGTGGATTTGTACGTGAACAATTACAGGTAATTCCTAAAGACACACAATTGCCACCACATACAATTACATAACCAGAACCTCTACGTCGATTGCATTCAAGACAGGTTAGCATCACATTATCACGTATATGACCAAGATCACTATTAATTCTGTCTACGGTAAATTGTCTTGGATATTATTCGAATATTGCCATAACATTACTGCGTTACAACTTGCACAATGATTATTTTGTCGTTGTTTTAGTGTTATAATAAATTCAGTATCAATATCAAAGTCACGATTATTTTTTTTGTCACATTGCTTATAACCAGATAGTTTTTTTTTCTTATTACGTCATTATTAACAGTTTGATTATTATTTTCTGTAAAATTCATAATAACCCTATGTAGTTGAGATATTCTTCTGACCCTAGAAACTGCGAGATAGACTAAATTCGACCATTCGATCCGATCATCTATAATCCAGATATTTGTATCAGAAATAGTTAACCCCTGTGACGAGTGAATAGTTATAGCATATCCTAACGTCCACGGTGATTTATTCATATTCAGCGCATTCTCAACATTATTAATATCGACTGAAATAATATCATTTAAGACAAGATTCTGTATTCCACCACCAGGAATTTCAACATCAATATTCTGTCGTCGAGTATCTGCTGGGCGATAACACAAAGGTACAGGTAGATCTGAAAACTTTTCTTTATGTAACAGAAATAATTTATCCTGTAGTTCATCACGAACTATCTTTCTACTTGCAACTATTAAATTAGCGGGATTCCATAAATTTAGAAAATCATTCATAGAAGTCTCTGGAATTACTCTTCGCATTATTTCACATTGTAC